>CM032641.1:18130108-18144258 GCA_019097785.1 Fraxinus excelsior | reverse complement strand
TCCATTAGTGGACTTTGAGTCTTTTATATCAGATATCCAATTAGCATCACTATATCCTTCAATGACCGCTGGATATCTGCCATAGTGCAGTCCAAAATTACGATTATATCTTAGGTACCTCAATACAGATATGATCCAGGAGTCGAGTTTGATGAAGCTGGGCCTAGGACGAGACCCTTTGCTTATCGAAGGAGGACCGATTACGCGGTCGAGGAAAAAATGGGTAAATCATGCGATAGGATTACTTGTGCAAGCAACGATGGACAATGTCATGGTTTACACGAAAAAAGAGGCAAGTTTCATGTTGGGATCGAGGTCGGAATCGAATTGGACGAACTTGATTCAAGAATGAAAGAGAAAACCTTGTCGGACAACTATGCGACCACATAGTTGTAATTAGCATGTGGTCGCATGCCTATTTATCATGAGTAGAAGGGAATCTTATGTGACTTCTATGTAACATCATAGATTTGTACTATGCGACCACGTATAGCAAAATTTGGGCAGAATATTTTTTTTTACGAATTTTCCTTATTTAACTAGGATTCTGATTTATGCAATCCTTTGTTATTTTAGTAAGTTAATTCCGGTACAATTAGGGTTTTAGATTTGTCCTATAAATACTTAGTTATTATTCATTGTAAGGACATTTTGACAAATTTATTATTGAGATATATTTGAGGGCTATTATGCTTTTCAAACCTTGTTCTTCTTAAAACATCCTGAACTTATCAAGAAGATTTTTGTGAAGTTCAACACCGAGTACGGATCACATGTTATGTAATCAAGCGGTCATTCAAACTTCGTTTTTGTTTGGTTGTTTGGTTCATTAATTCTTGGTTCAAAGTACTTTCTTGAGATCTTCAATCTCGTTGTAGGTTGCATAGTGTTCATTGTTATGTGATTCTCATCAGTTGGTATCAAAGCAAGACTCCAAAATGATTAAGGATATATCTGTTTTTTTTTTAGTCTTGTTTTTTTTTTCTTTTTTTCCATTCTTCTTGTTTTTAAGTCCATCTTATTTTTTAAGCTTTCATTCAGAAAATTACAAAAAAAGAGCCAAAATTATTTTCATATTATTTACAAGTCTAAATCAATCTTCGTTTGTTTTGCTGGATTTATTGTATTAAATTCTAGAGGTAAAAAAATTTGAAAATTCAAAAAAAAAATTATTGATATTACTGGGAATATCCAACAGTTCTAAATTTCAGCTTTGAATAAAAAAAAGAGGATCATTCAAGTTAATTCTATTTTACATTCTTGAATAGTCCATTGAAATTCATTCCTCTTCTTTTCACTTCTTTCTTGTCTTTGAATCATTTTTCATCTTTTTCCTTCCTTTCTCCTATCATAATTCGTGATCAATACTCGGTTGGATCTATGAGAATACATTGTTTGTTGAGTTTACATTGTTTTTTGAAGTATTTGGGTGAAAGCATTGAGTGGTAAAAGATAAAGTAGTGAGATTAATAGAGGAAAAAAAATCAATAATTGAGTGATACACGAGTAAACATTTGTGAGGTAGAAATTCTATAGAATTAGGATGTCAGACATAGAGGATTCCAATTTAAATGGGCAGTTGAATAAAAACCACATGGCGGATGATGTAATAAAATGGTTGAGCGGGTGCTTGGGAATGTGAGTGAAAGACTTGATAGATTAGATACATCAATGACCAATCTTCATAGGGAACAATCAAATGTAAGGAGATAGGGTAGGCGGGAGCTTAGGATGGATAATGGTGTATTGATGGTAGGTTATATGGGTAGGATGAGAAATAGAGGAGGTATGTTTGAAAGAAGAGGTAGAAGTCATTATAGAGATGAAGTGGATGGGAATATGAGCAATATTAAGATGTTAATTCCACCGTTTAAGGGAAAGAGTGGTTCAGAGGCTTATCAAGAGTGGAAGAAGAATGTAGAGTTGGTATTTGATTGCCAAAACTATTCATAGGAAAAGAAGGTGAAAATAATAGTTATTGGGTTTATTGACTATGCTATCAATTGGTGGGATCAAGTGGTTACATCAAGAAGGAGGAATCGAGAACACGATGAGTACTTGGGATGAGTTGAAAACTATTATGCAGAAGCGGTTCATGCCTAGTCACTATTACAGGGAGCTACACCAAAAATTGCAAAGTTTATATTAGGGGTCGAGGAGTGTGGAAGACTACTGTAAGGAGATGTAAATTTTGATGATCGGGGCGAATATGGAAGAGGATCGGGAAGCCACCATGGCTCGTTTCTTAAATGGAATAAACAAAGATATTACTAATATTGTGGAGTTGAATCATTATGTGGAGATCGAAGACATATTGAATGTGGCCATGAAGGTGGAGAAACAATTGAAGAGAAAGGGGACAACTAGGCAACCATTGGGTGCTTTGGCTTCTAATTCATCTTGAAAATCGAGGTAGGATAACAAATGTGATGGAACTATTTCGAAAGGAATGACTGAAATGCCAAGGGTAAAAGATGATGGAGCTAGCAGAACAACTCCCAAAATAGAGCCATAGCCAGCTATAAATCGGGATATCAAGTGCTTCAGGTGCTTGAGAACTAGACACATCGCTTCTCAATGCCCAAATAAAAGAATGATGATCATGCGCAATGAAGATGTGGTGAGTGACAATGATTATGATTATGAAGGCATGCCGGCATTGAGGTTAACCTTATTGAGGCACCTTAGACCATATAAGTTACAATAGCTAAATGATAGTGGGGAAGTTAAGGTGAACAAGAGAGTGTTGATCAACTTATCAATTGGTAGGTATAAAGATGAGATTATGTATGATGTGGTACTTATGCATGCATGACATATTTTGTTAGATAGACCATGGCAATATGATAGGAAGGTTGTTCATGATGGGTACAAGTACCGATATAGCTTTGTTAAGGATTGGAGGTCCATTACCCTTACGCCATTGATACCGGCACAAGTGTATGAAAACCATATCAAACTGAAAAATGAGGAAGAAAGGCGAGTGAAAGAGTTAGAAAAAATGAGAGAAAATAGTGAGATGGTGAGTACGAGGGAAAATGTTGAGGTGGCCAGTAGAGAGCAAAAAAGAGTGGAGTCACATGCGAGAAAAGAAAGAGAGTTGTCTGAGAGGAGACAAAAGTCAAAAGTAAATTTTTTTGCAAAAGGGAATGAGTTGAAAAGAGCAATAAATGAGAGGCAACAAATGATATTGTTGGTCTATAAAGAATCCTTCAATCTTGAGGAACCTAACTCACCCCTCCCTAGTTTGACTATCTCTTTATTGCATGAATTTGAAGATGTGTTCTCAAAGGACATGCCTATTGGATTTCCACCCATTCAAGGCATCAAACATCAGATTGACTTCGTACCTAGAGCTGTCATTCCAAACCGACCAACTTATCGAAATAATCTCGAGGAGATAAAGAAGCTTCAGAAGTAAGTAGAAGAATTAATGAACAAGGGGTACGTGAGGGAGAGCATGAGTCCATGTGTCATTCCAGTGTTACTTGTGCCAAAGAAAGATGAGACTTGAAGATGTGCATGGATTGCAGAGTTATCAACAACATAACAGTAAAGTATCGTCATTTTATTTCTAGGTTAGATGATATGTTGGATGAATTGCATGGTGTTTGCATGTTTAGTAAAATTGATCTTGAAAGTGGATACTACTAAATTCGAATGTGGGAATGTGATGAGTGGAAAACTGCTTTTAAAACTAAATATGGTTACTAATGTCATTTGGACTAACTAATGTACCGATCACTTTTGTGCGATTGATGAATCATGTCTTACGTGTTTTTATAGGTAAATTTATTGTTGTGTATTTTGATGACATCTTAGTATATAGCAATGATCTTAATGAGCATGCAGAATATCTTAAGAGTATACTTGTGGTTTTATGAAAAACACAACTTTTTGCTAATTTCAAGAAGTGTACATTTTGTATAGAAAATGTTATTTTCTTAGGATTTGTAGTGTGTGCTAATGGAGTAGAAGTAGGTGAGAAGAAAAAAAAAAGCTATTGAAGAATGGTCAACACCTAAAAGCATAACTGACGTTAGGAGTTTTCATGGATTGACTAGTTGTATAGGCATTTTGTGAAAGATTTTAGCACGATCACTACACCACTCACACAGATTGTTAAAAAGAGTGTAGGGGTTTCATTGGGGTGATGAACAAGAGCATGCATTCAATATAATTAAGGATATGTTGTGTAAGATACCGATTTTAGCACTTCCTAACTTTGACAAAACTTTTGAGATTGAGTGTGATGTATTATGAATAGGTATTGGAGCAGTTTTAATGTAGGACAAAAGACCGATAGCCTATTTCACGGAAAATCTAAGTGGAGCAGCGCTCAATTATCCTACCTATAACAATGAATTATATTCACTTGTTCGAGTCTTGGAGACATGACAGCACTACATGTGGCTTAAAGAGTTTGTAATACACACGGATCATGAATCATTGAAACATTTGCGAGGTCAATGTAAGCTAAACAAAATGCATGCAAGGTGGATGGAGTTTGTAGAGACATTTTCTTATGTCATCTGGTACAAGAAATGTAAGGAAAATGTGGTGGCAGATGCATTGTAACGAAGGTATGTGCTATTAACTTTTCTTAGTTCTAAATTGCTTGGTTTTGAACATATTAAGGACATGTATGTTAGTGATTTAGTTTTCTCCGAAATTTATGCATCATGTAATTAAGGGGCTGTAAATAAGTTCTTTAAGAAGGATGGATATTTGTTTCGAAAAAATAGGATGTATGTTCCTAATTGTTCAATGCGAGAGGTTTTAGTGAATGAAGCACATAGCGGTAGATTGATGTGATACTTTGTGATTAAAAAGACTTTAGAAATGTTGGAAAAATATTTTTATTGGCCTAAGATGAAAAGTGATGTTGAAAGAGTTTGTAGTCGATGCATAACTTGTAAGCAAGCTAAATCTAAGGTTTTACTATAAGGATTATATACACCATTACATGTGCCTAATGAATCTTGGGTTGATATTTCTATGTACTTTGTTTTAAGTTTACCTAGGACTAAGAAAGGACGGGATTATATATTTGTGGTGGTATATAGATTTAGTAAAATGGCACACTTCATTTCCATTAGATTGATAATACTACAAATATTGCGGACTTATTTTTTAAGAAAATGGTGCGTTTACATGGATTCCTAAGAGCATAGTTTCTGATCGAAATGTAAAATTTTTGAGTAAATTTTGGAAGGTTTTGTGGGGTAAGTTAGACACTAAACTTATGTTTTCAATAACTTGTCAGACTTAGGTAGTAAATAGGACCATGATACAACTATTGCGCACTGTAGTCAATAAGAATTTGAAGAGTTGGGAAGAATGTTTACCTTTCATAGAGTTTGCATATAATAGGGCCATCGTTTTCACCATTTGAGATTGTTTATAGTTGTAATCTACTAACACTTTTGGATTTAATACATTTACCTGTGAATGAACGAGGTAGCTTGGATGGTAAAATAAAGGCCAAATTGGTAAAGTCACTCCATGAAAAGGTAAGGGCGCAAATTGAAAGTAAAAACAAACATTTCACATTGCAAGCAAACAAGGGTCGAAAAAGCGTGACGTTCGAACCAAAGATTGGATTTGGGTACATTTCAGAAAGGAAAGCTTTTCAAAACAAAAGAAATCAAAGTTGCAACCACAAGGGGAGGTCCATTTCAAATCTTGGAGAAAGTCAACGATAATGCATACAAATTGGATCTTCCAAGTGAGTATAATGTTTTAGTAATTTTTAATGCATCTGATCTCTCTCTTTTCAATGCAGGTACAGATTGGAGGACAAATCCTTTTGAAGAAGGAGGTGATGATATGGTCCAGGAGTCGAGCCCGACGAAGCCGAGCCTAGGATGAGACCCGTTGATTATCGAAGGAGGATCGATTACGCAATCAAGGGAAAAACGGGTAAATCAACCGATGGAATTACTTGTGCCAGCAACGATGGACGATGTCATGATTTACACAGAAAAAGAGGCAAGTTTCATGTTGGGTTCGAGGTCGGAATCAGATTGGACAAACTTGATTCAAGCAACGGAGGATGAAGCATTGTCGGACAACTATGCGACCGCATAGTTGTAATTAGAATGCGGTTGCATGCCTATTTACCACGAGCAAAAGGGAAGCTTATGTGACTTCTATGCGACCACATAGATTTGTACTATGTTGCCGCATAGAGCAAAATCTGGGCATAATATTTCTTTTTTCGATTCTTCCTTATTTTACTTGGATTCTAATTTATTGCAATGTTTTATTATTTTAGTTAGTAATTCCAGTACAATTAGGGTTTTAGACTTTTTCTATAAGTACTTGGTTATTATTCATCATCAGGACCTTTTGACAAATTTATTATTGAAATATATTCAAGAGGCTATTGTGCTTTTCAAACATTGTTCTTCTTAAAAAATTCCGAACTTATCAAAAGGATACTTGTGGTGTTCAACATCGAGTGCGGATCACATGTTGTGTAATCAAGAGGTCATTCAAACTTCGTTTTTGTTTAGTTGCTGGTTCATTATTTCTTGGTTCAAACTCAAAATCAGGATTACTCTTTGGGCTTTCTTGAGATCTTCAATCACGTTGTGAGTTACGTAGTATTTGTTGCTACGTGGTTCTCATCAAATACTCTAACTATTCATTTCTAGTGATCAGCTCCTGGATTACTCGTGTATCTACTGAGTTTACTAACTGTGTATCTGGTCTTGTAAAACTCATCAAGTACATCAAACTTCCAATAATTTTAGAGTATTCTACTTGAGAGACACTTTCACCTTTGTTTTTAGATAGATGTTGTATCGTATTTATCGGTGTTCTAGCTATTCCAGTATCATCCTTGCTGAGCTTTTCTAGAATTTTGTCCACATAATGTGACTGACTTAAAACGAGTCCATCTGTTGTTTTGTTAATTTTAATTCCAAGAGTGACATCAGCTAAACCTACATCTTTCATGTCAAACCTTGAATTTAACATGTTTTTAGTAGATTTGATCATCTTATCGTTAATACCAACAATAAGCATGTCGTCAATGTAAAGATATAAAATGACATAACTATTTTCAGTATCTTTGACGTAGACACATTTGTCACACTCGTTGATTTTAAATTTACATTCTATCATGACATCATCAGATTTTTCATGTCATTGTTTTGGTACTTATTTCAAGCCATATAATGATTTCACAAGTTTATAGACTTTCTTTTCCTGTCCTGGAGATGAAAATCACTTGAGTTGTTCTATATAAGTTTCTTCATCTAAATCTCCAATCAGAAAAGTAGTTTTAGCATTCATTTGATGTACTTGGGATACATCCATATTGGTGGAATCGATTGCCAAACTTGAAATGAAACAAAAATTAGTTTCTCAAATCAACAATATAAGAAACTAAATTTTAAATTTGCTTTAAGTTTGTGGTAGTATATTTAAGTGGATAAATATCGGCTAACGAGTAAATTATTGACAAATAGCATATTTGTAGCACCGATACCACATTTACAGGATAGATACTGTATATGCAAAACTAATACCATATATGCAAGACTCATATCGTATATGCAATAAATATCGTATATGCAACTTAGTGGATTTACAATTTACACATACCGTATTCACATGTATCTTATTAACAATTTACAATAAAATAATAGCACAAATAGTTTAAATTACAATAAAAGAAATTCCAAACTAAGTCCCGTGCGAACATATTTTCCTTAAAACAGTTTCGCCCCCTCACCGTACGCGTTTGATGTTTAATATGGCGTCGACTTCCCAAAATACAATGGTAAAACTAGTAGATTATGAGCACTACAGATACTACTTAGACGAACTGATTTAGTGTCTGAACAATACCACTTCAAACACTCAAATAGAAATTAAAATGTATACAGACAGAACTCGAACTATATGCAGAAAAGTCTATCGTGTATTTTCAAATGAATTCGTGATTTTATAAAAGTGGAAAAACATGACAGATAAATATTTGGCTCTTGAGAGTGTAACTTGCCCATTCACCAATGATAATTAGCACATGAGTTTCAACAGTTTCAGAAAATGAAAAGTCAGTTGAATAAAACTAAAATGTAGCAAAATGTGGACACTCCTAAGTGGTCAATTTTGCTCCTTTCGGTCCGAAATTCGTGTATGTAGGTCACTTTTGCACACAAGTTCAAGGTTCAAAACTTATTTCGATCCATGATTTGTACCCCATGCCGCACACGTGGAGAGAACATCTATGCTACACTTGATTGTACCCTTCCAAAGTACAACCATATTTAAAGTGGGTTTTATTTTCATCTATTTCCTATGTGGGATAAACACATTTCTAGTTTCCCACCAACACAAACTCCTTTTAATTGGCATACTTTGAGCTTCAATTTCTGATTCACTCAAGTATCAATTTTGGAAAATAAATACATGATTTCGATATACTCAAGGAGGAGAATACAAATCAATCTTTATCTTCCAAAATAGCCAAATGGGTCCCACTCAAAACTCATGCCAAAATCAGCCACATACTCATTTTTTCCAACAAATTTTACACAAAAATTTGAGTGTATAGTTTGCATTCTATTCAACAATCTATGAATATATAATTTTCTACCACAATCAAACTCCATTAATAGGATTTTGTTGAAAATTATATTAACCATTGTTGACATTGAATAAAGAAAACTATTTGCATCTTTGTTTACAAATTGAATTTATAGAGACATCTAGTTTTTGGCTCGTGTAATGTACGGGTTGTGTTATTTTAAAGGTAATGTTAGCGTCTTGAATGTTAATGATTGATGCGATATTATATTACAAAATTTTTACACATTTGTATAGTTCAATGGTCCATAATTCAAAGAAGTATAATATATGCCTTTTGATTCCAACAAGCTCTCTATCTCAAGTTTTCCCTTATGTTGGCTTCAACATTTCTTCTGCGATGCATGCCAAATATAGAAACCATAAGGTGTGATAAGAGGTTGTTACCAAAATATATTTTCCTTTTTTGTCTGTTCTCAACTGGAAAATGATAAATATTAAAAAGTATTCATTCACTTATCTAACCCTTAAATGGTCATTCCTACCCCCACCCTTTATTGGAAATGGAGGGATGCTTAGGATGAGGAATTGAATAGAAAAAAGTTATTACTGAATAGTGCTCAACATACTTGCGACTACACATACAAATAAGGCACATAAGTTATTCAAGAATACAATGAATAATACTCAGATAAATAAATCGCATTTCTCATCTAATTTGAAGAGCAAGTATAGGATGAAAAGGATAACCTATTGCATGGAAAGGCTGTACACTTGGGATATTTGACATCTAAAGTGAAATAAAAATTTTTCTTGTAGCAAGTATGGATTGATAAGATTTTGAAAAGCAAGTATGAATATATAAGATTTTATTGTAGTAATGAATGAGATATCGATGTGCCAGAGGAGCCGTGACACATCCAGATTTTTTTAATTGTGATTTTCAGCAATCCCGTTTTTTCTTTGAATGATGCGATCTTAGATTCTGCATCTTTCAATGAATCATTGCTTCTTTCAAATTGTTTTGTGACGGACTTCATAAATTATAAAGCAGATCTCTCAAATTTCTTTGCTTCCTCCGCCTGAACTTCTCAAGTGAACCAAATATCAATTAAGTAAACCAAATATCGTAGGGGCAGCGCCCTTGACGGGGATCAACCTACCCTGTCAAGCCGGGCGGGTCGAGGGGGTAGCGCCTCTTGTGGGCGCTTATGCCCCCGAAAGGATTTTCAATTTTCATGTATGTATGAAATTGAATATTTTCTAATATTTTTGAATTAAATTATTAACAAGTGAAATAATATTTATAGTTTGTGTTATTATAAATTAGTAGAATTTTTGGCAAAAAAATAAGAAAAAAATACCGGTGTCTCCGCAAAATACGGAGATACGAAGTGTCGTGTACAATACGGAGACATGGTGTGCCGTGTTTCCATATAATGCAGAGACACATCACTCCATGTCTCCGCATCGTGCGGAGACCACACCCGACACCAAAGCTCGGTATCTGCACACCAGGCCCTGGTGTTTGTACAGCGCGGACACCACGCTCTGTGCTCCGCGGAGAGTTTTTTTTTTTAATGTCTTCTTCTTCTTATTATTATTATACCAAAAATGAATCTGAATCACTTTACCATTCAAACAAATAAATAACATGAAATATGAAGAAAATGTAAGTAATTAGCAATTTTCCTAACAAGATTAATTTGATATTTTTTAAAAATAAAACTAGACCCAGTAGATCAAAGCCGCATAAAAATCATTGATTTTTATTACACGATCTAAAAGAAATAAAAATTACATCAAAAACCAAATTTAACGTATGAAAACAAGTATAATAAAAATTCCTAGGGAATTCCCATAAAAGGATTGGGTCAAAAAACTTGTACCTGGCTCATCTTTATTTTCATCGTAATTGCTCGGTTCTTTCAATTTATATAGTCCCAAATCCTCAATCACACCTCCAAGAACAGAGAGAAAGAGTGAGAAGTGGAAAGATTAATAATTGAAAACCTTGAATAATTAACAACACCAATCTATTTCAGATAGAAATATTTCAATATTTGATTCATCAATAACACCATGTAACTATTCAAGAAAATAAATCCAGAGAATTTCTGTTAGTTATCAAAATTACAGAGAATAGAGAACACGACCGTAGAAGATATGCAGTAGAAGATATGGAGAAGATATTTATATAATCTCAACTGTAATAGTCAACAAAGATGGCTCCATACTGTAGCAAAACCAGATTGAAAAGAGGTGAAGTATGAAAACTCATGTGACAAAAATGAACAGTGAATTTGTGGTTCACCCTTTTAAGATAGGAGTGATATATAATATATCCCTATAAAATAGATTGAAATTCCAGGGTGTTCTTTCGATTTCTATCGCAAGTTCTATGCAATTTGTGTCTTTCACAAAGCTTTAGGTGAGCCTTTACAAATAATTTTTGAATATTAAATAAGCTCTCATATCTATTGGGATGTATGTAGTAATCCCAATCCTGATATGTAAAGAATAACAATCTAGATAATAAATCATCACAACAAAATGGTCTTTTGCAACACCCAAAATGCAATATTATTGAGTGTTATTAAGGGGTACTACAATATTTTGACAAGTGTATGATGCCACTGGTTAACATATTGAGATTAAGCAACATTTTTTAATTGTATGTTGTCAATATCTCCTTTTGTAACGTTGTTTTTTTGCAAATTTTATTTGTCGTTGTTAAAAGTTGGTTTTTTAGCAATGTTGAGTGTATGTTGTTGAATTTGCCTTTTGCAACGTTTTGTGATTATTGTGAAAAATTTCAATTTTTTTACAACATTTGTTGATCGTCGTTAAAAACTGATCTATAGCAACGTTCAATGCATACTACTAAAATGCTTAATATATTGTATTTTGCAACGTTCACTGAACGTTGTAAAAATATACTCTTTGACAACGTTCATTACCCGCTGTTATATGTTGTAATGTTGCCAAAACTATTAATATACAACATATTTTACAAAGTTCATTGTATGTTATTAAAATGTCCTTCTTTAGTTAGTAACGTTCAAGTTGTCAAACCATTGTTTGTTACAAATTAAAATTTAGATTTTAATTTAAGTTAAAATCAATAATTAATTTTAACTACATATTTCATAAGACACACTTATTTTGTTACATATTTCATAAAATTCTACTAATTATGTGTTTGAGCCACATTATTTTGAAAGAATGTATTTTGGAATAGTAGATTGATGGAGTGTATGGTTAAAAAAGAAGGAAAAGTAAGAGTCTATTCTCTTTACTGTTTTCAAGCCGTTTTCTGTTTTCGATTTTTCAAAACAGTAAAAACGCGTTCTTTTCGAAAATGGAAAAAAAATTGAACTGGAAACAAAAAACGACCAAAAGCCCATTTTGGACGTTTTGAAGCCAAAACTCAGAAAACACGGGAAACAACTTCTGCCTTATCCTCTCTTTCCCGTCTCCCGTAACATAGGGCACATTTTCCATTTCTCATATCAGGTACTCACAATCCAAACCTTCCACTGGTTTTCCATTTCCGATCTCAGGTATCCACAACCCAGAAAGATCTCTCAATTCTTTCTAAGGTACTATCCTCGTTTCTCTATTTTTTTTCTTCCGGCTCTATGGATACAAGCTTGTGTGTGTTGATAGTAGTAATTGTTAGGACTTGTTTACATGTGCCTATATGTTTTGGTTTCTTGCCTTTGTTTTGATACTATCAATCTTCATTGATTCCAAAAAGTGCTACTCACATTGCTATACACATGTGGAATAACTATTCAAAATATCGTACATGACTCTGTGAATTTATTTTATATTTTGTTAGTTTCTGCTTATTTTGTCATGATATGTAAACTTCTAATTGATCGAACTGTTTTGTCAAATTTCATTTATGTTGTGTTTTTTATATTTGGAAAAAAATATTTAAAGATTCACTAATTTAAAGATTTATATGTTATTTAATACTATATTATCATTAAACCATTAAAATTTATTGAATAATCAGATTTTTTAAATAAAATATTATTAAAAAATTCTCAAAATTTCAAAGTAAATGCATTTTCCAATTTAATGTTTTGAGAAACCGTTTTTCAGAATGACAAAAAGAATGCATTTTCAAAAATTTCAAAACAAATACTAAAAACACAAAACACAAAACGAATTCAAAACTTAAAATTGAAATACGAAGAGAACATCACCTTATTGATGTAATATAAAATATTATTTTATCGAAAAATGTATGATTGAAAATAAATAGAAGAATGCTAATGAAAATTTAATTTTAGGTTGTGTCTGGTACAACTTTTTCAACAAAAAAATGCCCTTTTTGTACGGTTGCTTTTTAAATTCAGCAACCGTTGTTGAATGTTTGTTTCACATGTGAACCCTGTTGATTGAAAAAAAAGTCATATTTCTACTCAAAATCTGCTGAAAATCGCCAACTGGCACGCTCTTGAATTATACTCAACACGAAGCTTTAATTAAAAAATGTTAAAAATAATTTATTTCGAAAAAAAAGAAGGGAAAAATTCATATTTAAGGTGTTTTCTTTACCTCAATTCAAAAATAAGGTAAATAGTTTGAAAATTCAAAAATCAGGTATAAATTTAATTAATTAAAAATATTTTTTAAATAATGATAATAAAGTCACAGTTTGTGATTAATGGTCACAGATTCATAATTATAAGTCATAGATTTATTTACTGGTCACATATCGTCAAATTTTTTGATCCCAGATTATTTCGAGGTCACATATCAAAAATTTGTACGTCACATATTATTTCGAAGTCACAGATTTTAAATTAGTTGGTCACAGATTATTTTTGAGTCACGTATTATTAAATTTTTAGGTCACAGTTGCGTAATTGGTCACAAATATTGCCAAACATTTGGTCAAGGACTACCGACGCTTGGTCTCAGGTCACAGATCAACCAAATGCTTGGTCACAGATTACTAAACATGTGGTCACGGACTACCGCCGCTTGGTCACAGGTCGCAGCAGCCACAACCCACCACTCCCACTCCCACAGCCACAGAACACACGCAGATCCACCACCACCATCAATAGATCAGCCGCCACCATCAATAGATCCGCCCCAATGACCGCAAAAATAAACAGCCAACCACCAATCCTTTGTTCCAAAAATCCGCCACCAGCAAACAACAGCCCAATCTGCCACACCCAATACTCCAATCGAAGCAGCACACCCAATACTCCGAAGCGATTCGCGACAGCGGCGACAACAGCCCAATCCCCCACACCCAATACTCCGCCGCAAAATCACAATCGCAAACCAATACTCCGTCGCCCAATACTCCAATCGAAGCAAGCTCATCCCTAATTCTCCGATGCGATATCGCGCAGCAGGATGGGGGATGTGGAGGGGGAGGGGAGGGAAGGAGAAAGAGAGGGAAGGTGGAGGAGGAGGGGAGGATAGGGGAGGGGTCAGTGATCGACGGGGAAGTGAGAGAGGTTAGCAGGCAAGCCGCTGCTCTCTGCAGCGGCAGCAAGTTGCTGCCGGTGCTCGGAGCAGCAGCTGCTGCGAGCACCGGCAGCAGCTTGCTGCTGCTCGCCCGCTGCCGGTGCTGA
>CM032641.1:17971514-18130098 GCA_019097785.1 Fraxinus excelsior | reverse complement strand
AGAATGAAAATAATAATATGTAACAAACAGAGGCTAAGATTATTTTTGTGTTGTTTTATATAATACGTATCATATATGACATATAAGGTTTTTTGCAGTATATCCTAAAATGTTTTAATTGAATGGGTATATATGATTTTTCTTTTTTGAACATGAAAATTGATCGTCGAACAAATCTAATGATGAGTGAGTACCATAGGTCTAATGTTTTCCATCATGAAATATTGTTTAATTTGATTACGTTTGATGCTAATACGCTTGTAAAATAAATTTGTAGGGGTCTCATGATAATTTTTCGTCTAAGACCTCAGAATTTTGAGGGCCGGCCTTGCTTAGAACCATAATTAAATAGAACTATGTCTAACCCTATGATTGATGTTTAAAAACCACTTAATTCAAAATTGGCAAAAATTCATTCAATTATTCTAATAATAGCTAATCGGATGACTTGGGTGGTTATGCCATTTGGTAATCAGTTTTGCTGTGTATACATAATACTGTACATAGAAAACCAATGGATAAGACACAACACGTGGCTTTGCATTTTTTTGCAAAATTTTATTCACAGTGGGACCCACCTCCATGTGAGATTTCTGGTGAAATTTTGGTGAAATGGAATTATTCTTTGTAATTGATTTAAAAGTTATATTATTTATAATTATTAAAGCTATTTGTACATGCTTACCAGTTGATGTACAGGCTCATGATCATCACCTGAAGCTATGGTTGTCCATGTTTGGAAACTTCTCACGGGCTGTGACTATTTGTTTCAATCTTCCTCGACATTCAACATTAAGAAGCCTAGGTTTGGCAGAAATTGATCGGTTTGCAACCATAAAAATATTAAAACTTTGAGTTTGAAACTATATAAATTTTTATTTTGAAATTAAAATGTTAGATTAGCAGTGTAGATAGGACTGTGCCACACGTTTTAATATACCCTATTAGGCATAACGTAATGTTAAATGTTTGTGTGCCAAATTAACACAACAAAAATCGTCTTTTGCAACGTTCAAAAAACGCTGCGAAGAATCTTTTGCAACGTTTTTTTAGTGTTGTAGAACTTTTGTAACATTTAAAAAAATGTTGCCGTAGATTTTTTTTACATTTTTTTTTCTACATTTTAAAATTTTTTATTTGCATAGTGATTTACATAAATCAACCATAAAACATGATAGAAGATAATAATATAAAAAAAACTTCAATAATCATTATTAATTGAACTGTAAAATGTAACAATATTCGTACAAAATCTAAATCCAAAATTTTGAAGCATTTAAAAGTCCTATACACTTTCAATAATAATAATAATAATAATAATAAAGAGCTACCACAAATTTTAAGCAGAGTAAAATAGCCCTATCGGCCTTGAATACACATCAACTAGAAAACAATTCAAATTCGTGAAACTTTGAATAAATCATTGCAAACACTTTGTGTCTTGTGTAAATGGAGTACACTTCTTAATATGTATATATATAATTTGCACATAAATAATAAAGTTTAAGTTTTCAGTGAGAGCACATTGCACTTTTACCAACTAGACGGGTTTCACAATTTCATTGAACCCAAGGACAAGCAAAAACAATCACCCTCTAAATGTAATTATTCCAAAGAATAGAAGAGTAATTAACTAAATACTTCGTGGAGGAACAAATATTCACTTCGCAAATGAGTCACCAAATATAATTCCAAAACGGTAAAATGTAGCAAGATTGGTATAAGCTCCTATATGCTATTAGCCACGACCTCTTGTGACACCTGAAAACCAAAAATGAACTAGCAAGATTCAAGAACAAACAAACATAAGAAACAGCTATCAGAAAGAATTTTCGAGGATGAATTACATTGACGTAACTAATTAATTGTAAATCGAAACAAATATTCCTCATTTGAGTTTACAATTTTTGATTTTTACATTCTAAAAAGAATAATAGCACTAGCTCTTTCTTTTCAATCTACATCAGAAAACCAAAGAAAAGAAAACTATTTTTGTCTCATATAATCTTGCTTTTTCATTTTTGGGTTTCAGCTCACCACTCAGCCTGATGCCCAGGACCTAGATGTGTCCGGCCAATTCAATGCCATTACATTTTCAATTGCAGTAATGCATGATCTTACAATGATCTTCCATGCTAAATTCTCAATAAAATTAAAGCTTGATAAAATGCCTTGTAGCAAAAACTCAAACCATCTATTGTACATGAATTCGATTCCTTCAAATTAACTGTTTAACAATCAGGCCAAAAAAAAAAAAAAAGGGATTCTACCATCATCAGTTCACAAAATTAGATTATCAAAGAACATTTTTTTCATTCAAAAAATGCAATAACAACAACGAGTCAACACAAGAAAGAGTGCGAATTGCAACCATGAATTCAGGATCAAATTGGACTTGACCCAGGGCTTGAAGATGTGTGCTAGGTGGTGCAAATGACCATTTTTGTATTACAAATGACTATTTTTGTTCTAGTGTTGAATTTTTGTCGGTTAGATATGGTGAGACTTTTCATGACTCCACACAATTCCAATTCATGCCCGACAATACATACAAGCCAATGATTTTGGATCTCCAGAACTATTTTAATCAAGGAACAAACGAATAGAATTAGAGGTTCATAGTCACAAGTATCAAATAGTATATACGAATATGTACATAACAAGAAGCTTGCTTTTTGAATATTGCCCGGATCCAAGAAATATAATGAATTCTACTATAGACTTATACCAATACAACTAAGTAATCACGTGTTCAGAACAAGTCATTAATTGACCATGTCACATGCCAATGGAGACAGATTTTCTCTCCAACTAAAATTGCGTTACTTGTTAACCAAAATGTTGCCATTTACCCAATTTTGAAACTAATGACATGTTTATTAATATCCATATAAACAATTAAGTTATTCTACGTAAAATGCTACTGATTTAAGTACGCAATTGAATATTGCAAGAAAACTCGTCTAGGTGCCCGCACACCTAGTTCTACCGAAGCTAAATGGGCAATGCTAAATCAAATTGCTTTTTGCTTGTACAAAAATACAAGTGTAGATTATTAATCTAATCTCTATCCCAATGTAATTGCAATATACAAATAATTGCAATATGAAACACCATAAAAATCCCAATGTAAACTCGTATTTTATACGTATAAATATACAAATAACAAATTAAGTTCGACACACAATAAATCTGCAGTCGATAACATGAACCCTTTCATTCTATTCTCATATTACCAATTCAAAACTTGTGCAGAACCCATAAACGAAATTTCAAAGTCCTGAATCTTTCTTTCTAATCGGTCAAAATTGGAACGCTAGTGGATTCCTATAAAGGATAATTCTATTTGTACAATAGTGTACGACAATGGAGGTTGACAACCTCTCACATGCGTGTGGGCTTCATGTGGTTAAAAAATTTCAAAAAAAGGGGTGCCCTCCTATTGTGAGTGTTGGTAATCCTTCATTGTTATCCACCATTGTACATGTAGCATGGTTGTTTCTATAAATGTCAATAAATAGGGCTAGAATAGTAAATTCAAGCACATTTTAATAATCACCTCAACAACCCTTTTCCTTCGGACCCGCAAAATATCCCTTGTATTCATGGAAATCTTCTATTCGATTCTCAGTCAGTCCCTTCAGAACAGATCTATGACATTGGAAAGGATTTTCAGTTGAATTGGTCATCCAAATATGGCAGGTATCTCTGTATATTCCTTAAGTCTCAGCCCTCAAGATCAATGTGGTCGATCGTCCCAGGACGATCCTTTATTGCAGCAGCAGTTAATTTGAAGGAATTTGAGCCAATTTACCGGATCTACACTTACCGTATCTGCACTCCTTTTAACTTACCGTATCTGCATCAATTCTAACTTAACGGATCTACACTCACCGATTTGTTCAGTTTCTTTGGGACCACAAGGATTGTTGTAACCATATGGATTCTTCACGTGTAATTTCTACTTGTTTCTTGCTCCCTGCTCCAGTATCTTGTATATATTGTTGGCTTTGTAATCTTGTAAATCAATTAATCAGGATTTCATCTCTTTCAGCTTCGTTATTTCTTTGATACAATTTTCTTCATCATTCTAACTTGGTATCAGAGCCACTAATGGCTAATACTGGATCCAATGTTAACACCCAATTAGCTCAACCTGAATCAAATACTCTGATGCTTTCAATGTTGGGAGGAAATCAGATACCAATGTTTGGAATCAACCTTTCTCAAGTGCCTCTAGTAAAACTTGATAGGAATAACTTCTTGCTGTGGAAAAATATGGTTATGCACATTATCCAGGGGTGTAACCTTGAAGGATTCATCACTGGAGCAGTGATGTGCCTAGTTGAATTTCTTGCAACACAGACCACAGGACCTGCTGGTGTTACAGTAAAGATGACACCAAACATTGAATATGGGAACTAGATGTCCACATATCAGCTCCTAATGGGGGTGGCTTTACTCTTCAATGACTGTAGAAATAGCCATGAGAGTAATGGGATCTACAACTTCACAGAACCTCTAGAATGTTGTCCAAGAGAGTTTTGGAGTAATGAATAAATCTAAAGTCACTTTTCTCATAAGTGAACTCCAAAGGACAAGGAAAGGCTTGATGAGTATTGATCAATACTTGAACACAATCAAACAACTAGCTGACAACCTGGAAATTGTAGGAAAAATATCACTCACAATGATCTTGTCACACAAGTTCTTGCAGGACTTGATGAAGAATATACACCCATAGTAGTCCAAATTAACAGCAGGGAGTCCATTAGTTGGCATGAATTGCAATCTGTCCCAATGACCTTTGAAAGTCGATTGGAGCACCTTAATTCTGTGAAAAATAACTTAGCCTCAGTTAACTTGAGCCAAACCTCAGCCAACTTTGTGCATAAACCAAATACCAACAGAGGAGGCGGAATTAGCTTTGCTGGAAGAAGCTACAACAGTAGGGGGATTGGAAGAAGCAGGGGCAGATTCATCAGGCAAACTTAATTCAAAGGGCCATGCCAAATCTGTGGTTTGAATAACCACTCTGCTGACAAGTGTTTTAATCGTTACAAAGCACTGATGAGAAGCAATGAATGATGAGTACAAAGCACTGATGAGAAATGAAACTTGGGAGCTAGTACCACCTCTGATTGGTCAAAAAGTGATTGGAAACAAATGGGTCTTCAAGGTTAAACATGACACTGAAGACAGAATATTGAAGCATAAAGCAAGATTAGTGGCCAAAGGGTTCTTGCAAACTTCAGGTGTGGATTACCATGAAACCTTTAGTCTTTTCATAAAGGCTGCAACTCCAAGAATTGTACTCACTCTTGCCATCTCTAAGGACTGGAATATCAGACAAATTAACATCAACAATGCATTCTTAAACGGGAAACTTGAAGAGGAGGTCTACATGGGGCAACCTGAAGGTTTTATTGATCAAACAAAGCCTAATTTTGTTTACAAACTTAAGAGAGCACTCTATGGACTCGAGCAAGCACTAGAGCATGGTTTGAGAAACTAAAGAAAACACTTTTGGACCGGAGTTTTTCAAGATCAAAGGCTGACAATTCTCTGTTCTTTTACATTAACCAGAATCAAGTAATTGTTGCCTTGGTGTATGTTGATGATATAGTTGTCACAGGAAATAATCAGAAGGCACTGCAAGATTTTATTGACAATTTGAATGCTACATTTGCTCTGAAGGACTTGGGTGAGTTGCATCAGTTCTTGGGAATTGAAGTTAAAAGGGAAGAGTTTGGGATGCATCTAACTCAAGTCAAGTACACTAGAGACCTGTTGAAAAGGTTCAAGCTTGAACATGTTAAACCATGTGGAACACCTATGTCTGTAGGGAAGATTATCTCCAGAAGTGAAGTAAATGAAATGGCAGAATCCTCTCTATATAGGAGTGCTATATGTGGACTTCAATACTTGGCTCACACATGGCCTGATATAAGTTCTGCAGTCAACAAAATGAGCTAGTTTTTACAAACACCTACAGATGTTCATTGGAAGGCAGTGAAAAGAATATTCAGGTACTTGAAGGGTACAATTGAACAAGGACTTTGGATACAAAGAACTGATGCAATACATTTTACCGGTTTTGCTGATGCAGATTGGGCATCATGCCTTGATGATAGAAGGTCTACATCAGCTTATTGCATCTACTTGGGAGATACATTGGTAGCTTGGTCATCAAAGAAGCAACATGTTGTAGCCAGGTCCAGCACTGAATCAGAGTATAGGGCTTTAGCACAAGCTACAGCTGAACTGACTTGGATTGAATCACTACTTAAGGAGATCAAATTAGTCTGTGTTTCACCTCCAGTACTTTGATGTGATAATCTTGGTGTAAATGCTCTAGCTTCAAACCCAGTTTACCATGCTAGAACCAAGCACATTGAGCTGGATATACATTTTGTCAGGGACAAAGTTATTGAAGGAAAGTTAAATATTCAATACATTCCATCATTTGAACAAATTGCTGACCTCTTGACCAAACCGCTCTCACAAACCAGATTCACATTCTTAAGGGACAAGCTTGGAGTTAGATAATAAACTTCAGCTTGAGGGGGAATGCTAAAACACATTATTCTCACACTTACCGATTTTGCTGCACTCACCGGATATCCCACAACTTAATGAATTGAGCCAATTTACCGGATCTACACTTACTGTATCTGCACTCCTTTTAACTCACTGTATCTGCATCAATTCTAACTTACCGGATCTACACTCACCGATTTGTTCAGTTTCTTTGGGACCACAAGGATTGTTGTAACCATATTGATTCTTCACGTGTAATAGCTACTTGTAACCATATTGATTCATCACTTACCGTATATATTGCTGGCCTTGTAATCTTGTAAATCAATTAATCAAGATTTCATCTCTTTCAACTTCATTTTCTTCATCATTCTAACTATATGAAATCATCAAAATATTGATACATCTGATATTGTTTTACGTGCAATGGACTAGAAATTCTTGTAGATACATGGAGATTTGGTTGAAGGTAGAATACTACATGGGAACTCACCTACTGAGTTTATCGAACACTTCACAAAAACCATTGGGAGACCTCAAAAAGTTCATGACTGCATAATATCAGGTGCTGTCGTGGGATTGCAAGGTGGCACTGAAACAATACGTCATATGTGGAAAGAGCTGCTGGCTCAAGAAACTCCATTATCAGCATTTTGGCTGCAGGTTGAACAATAACATATAAGTTAATAGAAGGGGATTTATTTAATTGAGATGTCTTTAATATACTTGAACCAAGAATCTATATATCTACAATGTTATTTGTCATTCTATTCTTACTTTGAAGTTGGGGATGAAATATGATCGTGAATATTGGAAATGATTAATGGATCATGGGTAAACAATTCCATCCTATGCCCATTATGCAGGACTGGGTAGGGCAGATGAAGACAGTTATTGGATCACAACTTTGGTGGAACCGGGAAGTGTATTCAAATAGGTATTCAGGATGGCGACAGTTAATCAATGATCTAGGTGCACGGGATAGACATATTGCAATCCTTGTTTAGCTCTGGTATGCAACTCTATCATTAGCAATTATAATTAATATCACGTATAATGTCTGATGACAGTCCTCCAACTCATTAATGTAGATGGACGAAAAGCCTAATGCTAAAAGAAATCTATTTGAGGTAGACATCTTAGTGAAAGAGAAAAATGGAGACCCATATATGGTTCCTAATACAGCTTTTGATGTTGGAATGTTGGATCTGGTCCGCCCACAGACAGAAAGTTGGTTCAAATAGATTTTGCAAGATGGTGGATGATGGAGTTCGGGGATGGATGGCTGATTTTGGTGAAGACCTCGCTTCAGGATGGCGACAATTAATCAATGATCAAGTAGAAAAAATTCAATTACATATCACAACTCTTTTTCCTCTTCGTGAATTTCTCGTGTTTGCTTCCCATAACAACGTGTAAAATGATTACATCTTCTTGAGAAAAAAGCATCTATAACATTTATAATCGAACCTCTAGTCCGAATATTCAAATCCATTGTTTAATCAAGTAGATTTACAATTTCGTGGGTGAAGATCCAATTATGGCCCATAATAGATACCCAGAGCTATGGGCAAAAATAAGAGAAAATTACCTAAATCCCTTCTTTTAAAGATTACAGTTCAAAAATAAGGGGATAAAGTTTTAAAATTCAAAAATCAGATGTTAAATAGAATTATTAATTAATTTTATAAAATTAAAAATTAATTTATATACCCCCACCCCACTCCATTCCACCCACACCCGATTTTGAAATCTCTAATTCACTTCTCTCTCTCTAGGGTGAGGCGGCGTAGAAGGGTGGCAGCTACTTCAGGCACCGGTGGTAGGTGGCAAAAAGTTTCCTTCTCACAGGGCGGCAGCAGCGGTGGAAGAACCGATATCGCCTTCGTTCTCCTCAGCCTTCCGCATCCCACTTTGTCCACTCGCAGCCACCTCCTCCTCCGCGACATCAGGGGCTGGACTCAACAGCAATTAATAGTACTCGTGCCCTGAAGTTGTATCCTGCGAGCTATACTTGCAATTGCAGCCAGAGATTTCCTCCATTAGTATTGATACTAGATTTCCTCCAAGTTATTGAATGGTATATTGAATAATTGTGATCAATTGTGACTCGTTGTGACCAGTTCTGTGTTAATTGTGACTGGTTGTGACTTGATCACATATCGTGTCACAACTTGGTCACAGACAGTCATACTAAATACAAATTTGGTCACAATTAGTCACGTAAACACTTTTCGTCACTTCTTTCTGGTTTTGGATTGTGGTGTTGGTTCATGGTGTAAGCAGATTTGTTTGTGGTGATCATTTGTGACCAAATATGTGTATACTGTGACTGGTTGTGACTAAATGTGACTTGAACATATTCAAGTCACATTCGGTCACAATTAACACAAAATTGGTCACAGACAATCACACTTAACACGAATTTGGTCACAATTAGTAACAGATGAGACCTAACAACAACTTGATTATATAAAGTGACTTGAAACTTTTCCGGTAATTTTTTTAGGACTTGGAGGCAAGGGTGGGGTGGTGGTAGGTGGATCCATGAGAGTGGGGGTGTTATTCAATTTTTAATTTTTTGGAAATCTTTAATTCGTTGGAGTGGCCGCTCCGGAGTGTTCGTCAGAAAAGTCGTCGAAAGTTCGCCGGAAAGTAGTCGGAAGTTCGCCAGGAAGTTGTCGGAAGTTCGTCAGAGATGTCGCCGGCCGGAGACGTCGCCGGAGCAGATGGTCGTCTCTGATGGAGAGGTGGAGGGAATGTGGTGTAGTGGGGGGAAGGAAGGTGGTGTAGTAGGGTGGCATTGATATAAATAATTAATGTATATTATATTATTTTTTAATATTTATTAAATTTATTTATCACCTGATTTTTGAAATATTTTAATAAGTTTGTTATTTATGAAATGTGAACTTTAAAACAAGGAGTTATGTATTGTTATTTATGAAATATGAATTTTAAAATAAGGAGTTATGTATTTTATGAAATGGAATAGTCTTATGGGTAAGGAAAAGGAAGATCAGAAGAGGCCTGGTTTTCTCGCGAGGGTTGGTTTCAGGAATAGTCCAAAATAGGCGACCCTATTTTGGGAAGGTGATCAAATGGTAAGTCGGCAAGCTAATGCTGGGATAAGGAGTGCAGTGGTATGATTGCTTAGTAGTGGACTTTCAGGGTATGCTTTGAATCATAGTGATATTGGAGAATACTGTTCTGGGAACTTTCCATTTTTTTAAGCATCAAAGGAGCGAATAACTACTATTGCGATGGATGGAGCTGAATGCATTCTCTGTAGTCTTCCGAACACATGAAGTAAGTCGAGAAATTGCCCTGTCAAATGTATAAAAATTTAATACATATTCTAATACCATCATGCAAGGAGTTTGTTTCAGTGCATATTGTATATGTTGAAAACCTAAGAATAACTAACCAAGATGGGTTAATTTATTTTTAAAGTTTTTTTCGAAGAATTAATCTAAATTCAAGTAAGTAAAGACTAAATAGATTAATTCAAATAATAATTACAAATATAAAAACGATGAGTAAAAGGGATAGAAGATGCAAACGATATCATTGTGAAGGTTCGATCCAAAGCAATGATCTATGTCATCCGTTACCAAGCTCTTTGGCACGAGCAAGACATTTTCACTATGTTGATTGACTTATGGTGCAATCCAACCCTTTACAACACTTCTAGTGACTTACAAACAAAGGGCATCGATCTTTAAACAATGTTGAGCTTTATAGGACCTCAACACGACTCACATTATTGAGTTTTACGGGACATCAATATGATCCACACAGTGACTTACAACAAGGAGCATCGATTCTTATACAATGTTGATCTTTAAGGATTTCAACACGACCCACACTTTATCAAAGTGATTTTACAATGAAATTCCTCTCTTGATAAATAATACAAACAAATTAAGTACTAAAAGAAGCAAATATTTCAATGAATAGTAATAAATGATGACTCAAGTGTTAGATAAAAAACTTTGATGCATATAATAGTCGAAAATTAGATTCAATCAATCAAAGTGTTTCAATGAAGAGATAAATACAATGTAAGTTCAAAAATATTCTCAAAAAATATCTCTCTTTTAATGGATGATTGTAATAAATTAAGTATTAAGAGAGAAATGAGAAACTTTGATGAATATAATGATTTTACAAGTTTAGTTCAATCAATCAAAGTTTCAATACGAAGAAAGAGAAGAAGAAGAAAGATTTATTCAATGTAAGTGCAAGAATCTTTTTCAAAAATATATTCTTTTAAAATTGATATAAATAAATTAAGAACAAAGAGAAATGAAAAACTTTGATAAGAGAAATAATTCAAGAAGTTTGATTCAACAATCAAAGTTTTTGTTATGAAAAAATAAATGAAATGAATGTAAAAATATAAGCTCAAAAGTATCTCATTTGAATGCTCTTAAGTGTTGAAATGAATGACAAGTGAGTTGGTATTTACAGAAGTGAAAAACACAAAACCTTCTACAAAATCGGATGACCGGTCCGATCGACCACCAATTTTCGGATGACCAATATAATTGTTAGTACATTGAGAATGGTTAAATTTTGGACGTTGGGGACGTCCAGTTGACTGTCGGTCAACTGTTGGCATTGAATATTTTTTTTTTTTTAGGAAATATGATTAAAGTTCAAGTAATACTTTGAAAAGATCAGTCTTACTTTTGATAAAAATAAAAAATAAAAAATATCAAGATGTAATGTCTTAGTGTCACTAAGATGTCTAAAATTCGTTTTATGGCACTAAGGTGTGATTCTTGAGAATTGGGTTGAGATCAAACACATAGTCACACACACCAAACATAATATCGAGTTTACTTGCGATTAAGTAAAGAAGAGATTTGATCATACCTCGATATTTTGTTATACTTATGGAAGTACCCTGATTATCTTTGTCCATTTTGATTGATGAGCTCATAGGAGTGTTCATTTCTTAGATCTTTTTTATTTTAGTCTTGAATATTCATTTGTTCGAAATAAGTTTCCGATCCTTCATCAATTATAATACATTTCTTATGATCAAGAAGATTAGTTTTAGGGCTATCCGTTGGTCGGTTCGATTCAGTTCCAAAATTTTCGAGTATTTAATAATGAACCCGTGGGGTCCAAATATAATTATGGAACCATTCGGGTTCGGTTCGGTTCTATTCGATCCATACCATAATTAAATTTTTTAACATTTACAGCAATACTATATAAATATTACTAATAACATTTCATTCGTAACTTTTACAAATTAACGAAACCCAATTCAAAAATATATAAATATCTAATTGTCGAATAACATTAATTCAATGCATACAAATACCAAAAAATAGATATTAATATTAAAATGTCGCTCATCCATATTAAAATCTTTTAATTAATTTTAATTTCTTTGATTAAATACTCTTTGTAAACTAATCTTTATTTTTTTCAGATGTAATGAAATAATATTCGTATTATTTTTTATTCTAATAATTTCCTTTTGTTTTAATTCTTATATGTAAAATTAAATAATAATTCTAAATTTATAATTACCAAAATGAATTATTATTTTTTTAACAAAGTAGCAAATTCTTTTTTTTTTTTTCCTTTTCATATTTTAATTAATTTAAAATTCTTTAATTAAATATTATTTGTAAACTAATCTTTAATTTTTTAAAATTTTTACGACATCATACAAAAAACAGTATACCTAAAATGAGCGTGCTAGTAGTACCAGGAATCATCCCCGCATAGTTGCGCATCTTCCCCTGGTTCTATCAAGAGAGAGTTTAAATCAGTAAAAGTTACATTTCATAGTCAAATAAAATGACTTAATCTAAACATTACCTCAGAAACTATATGGAAAGTCAAGTATTGATATTCCAACTCTAATTCTTTCACTTTTCGCTCACTCATTTTCAGATTTTTTATTGTTCTCTTTCTCTTCCTTCATATTAACCGAAAATGGTTAAACATTTGATATACAAAATAAGTTGCTGGTTGATTATTTTGCATTAAATGTAGCAGCACATCTGTAAACTGAGAATTGGGTAGGAAACATAATAGTCCAATTTTTTTCTTCTTAATGTTATCCATCTTTTATGAGCCATGGATTATGTTCAAACATGACAACATATACATAAGAATACTTTTGATTGAATAGATTTTCTTCAAAAATAAAGTTTTCTCGATTATTTTGGACATTGTCTTCTCAATATAGGATAAACATGATAAATATCCTTCTAGCAGATTCATAAGGTAAAAAATGCAACATAGAAATCAATAATTTACCAGTCATTAACCGGTAAACCGGAACGAAGATGTTCTGACACTTTTAACTCTTCAACTTTCTGCATCACACAATTAATTAAATGTAGTGAAGCTGAGAAAAAGGTTTACGCTTCTAAAAACATCAAAACGTCAAACGTTCTTTTCGTTTTGAAGATCGTTCAAGACAAAGCCAATGTATTCATCTGCCTTCTGAATACTCCACGAGAAAATACGTAAAAAGGGTCTATTGATTACCCCATATTTTCACTTTGGCCTTTTGACCAGTAAATAGAATAGAAAAAAGTTAAAATATAACTTTACACAAGAATAAACAAAAAATACCCATTGGAGAAAAAGCAAAACACTCACAGCCGACCATCCCAAACCGACCACCAAGCACAGTCGACGAAACCAACGATGAAGTATCCGGCACCGTCAACCACAAAAACGACCCCGTCACTTGCGAAAGTGAACGTTGGTTTTTGTGATTATAATCGGGTTTTTCATATAAGGAATTCTGATGATTTTTATATTTTTTAGTTTATTTGTTCATGTATAGGTAGATCATCTTGAGTATTAATGATTGTGGAGAAATTTTGTTGTTTTTAGATGTTAATCACTCATTATTCGAGCTCTCCATCATCGAAAATGGCAATTTTCGACGATGGAAAGCCGACTCCTTTTTAACGGCCGACTGGCTGTTAACATTTAATTGTCGGCCCGCTGTTAAATGTTAACAACCGTCCCACTATTAACAGTAGGTTGACCCGACAAAAAATATTTGCGCTGGCTATTAACAATTGGTCCACACTGTAAATGATTGACGCTAACAGTCGGCCCAGACTTTTAACGTCGGCCCACGTGGTTTTTTTTTTAATTTTATTAATTATTTTGTATTTCGAATATTAAAAAATACTTATTACCAGTATTTAAATTTTAAATATCATTTTTTTAAATTCATTTTTTGTTTTTATAATTATTTCTTTAATTAAATCATATTTGTATTCGTTATTTAATTAAATAATATATGTATGAAATTATTTTTCAACAAACCAGTGGGTTCTTATTTTTTCCTTTTAATATTTTAATTAATTTTAATTTCTTTGATTAAATACTCTTTGTAAACTAATCCTTATTCTTTTTTTCAGATGTAATGAAATAATATTCGTATTATTTTTTATTCTAATAATTTCCTTTTGTTTTAATTTTTATATATAAAATTAAATAAATAATTCTAAATTGATAATTACCAAAATGAATTATTATTTTTTTAACAAAGTAGAAGTTTTTTATTTTTTTTCCTTTTTATATTTTAATTAATTTAAAATTCTTTAATTAAATATTATTTCTAAACTAATCTTTAATTATTTCAAATTTTTACAACATCATACGAAAAACAGTATATCTAAAGCGAACGTGCTTGTAGTACTAGAAATCATCCTCGTGCAGTTGCACATCTTTCCCTGGTTCTATCAAGAAAGTGTTCAAATCAGTAAAAGTTACATTTCATAAACAAATAAAATGAATTAAGCTAAACATTAACATTGGAAACTATATGGAAAGCCAATCATTGATATTCCAACTCTTAACTCTTTCACTTTTCGCCCACTCTTCTTTAGATTTTTGATTGTTCTCTCTCTCTTCTTCAGATTTTTGATTGTTCTCTTTCTCTTCCTTCACTCATATTAACCGAAAATGGCTAAACATTTGATATGCAAAATAAGTTGCTAGCTACAATTCTGGGCTAAGGCTGATTATTTTGCATTAAATGTAGCAGCACATCTGTAAACTGAGAATTGGGTAGCAAACATAAAAGTCCGATTTTTCTTCTTCTTAATACTATCCATCTTTTATGAGCCATGGATTATGTTCAAACATGACAACTTATACATAAGAATACTTTTGATTGAATAGATTCTCTTCAAAAATAAAGTTTTCTTGATTATTTCGGACATTGTCTTCTCAATATAGGATAAGCATGGTAAATATCCTTTTAGTAGGTTCATAAAATAAAATATGCAACATAGAAATTAATAATTTACCAGTCACTGACCGGTAAACCGGAACGAAGATGGTCCGACACTTTTAACTCTTCAACTTTCTGCATCACACAATTAATTAAATGTAATGAAACTAAGAAAAATGTTTACGCTTCTAAAAACATCAAAACGTCAAACGTTCTTTTCGTTTTGAAGATCGTTCAAGACAAAGCCAATGTATTTATTTGCCTTCTGGATACTCTACGAGGAAATACGTAAAAATGGTCTATTGATTACCCCATATTTTCACTTTGGCCTTTGACGAGAAAATATAATAAAAAAAAGTTAAAATATAACTTTACACAAGAATAAATGAAAAATACCCATTGGAGAAAAAGCAAAACTCTCACAGCCGACCATCCCAAACTGACCACCAAGCACAGTCGACAAAACCGACGATGAAGTCTCCGGCACCGTCAACCACAAAAATGACCCCGTAACTTGCGAAAGCGAACGTTAGTTTTTGTGATTAAAATCGGATTTTTAATATAAGGAATTCTAATGATTTTTACATTTTTCTTTAGTTTATTTGTTTCTGTATAGGTAGATCAGCTTGGGTATTAATGATTGTGGAGAAATTTTGTTGTTTTTAGATGTTAATCACTCGTTATTCGAGCTCTCCATCATCGGAAATGGCAATTTTCGACAATGGAAAGCCGAGTCCTTATTAACGACCGACCGAATATTAACGTTTAATTGTCAGCTCGCTGTAAAACATTAACAGCCGGCCGACTGTTAACAGCAGGTTGACCCGACAAAAAATATTTGGGCCGGCTATTAACAGTCGGTCCACATTGTAAAGGATTGACACTAGTAGTCGGCCCACGTGGTTTTTATTTTTATTTTATTAATTATTTAGTATTTCGAATATTATAAAATACTTTTTATCTGCATTTAATTTTTAAATATCATTTTGTTTAATTCATTTTTTGTTTTTATAATTACTTCTTTAATTAAATAATATTTGTATTCATTATTTAATTAAATATTATATGTATGAAATATTATTTTTCAACAAACCAACGAGTTCTTATTTTTTCCTTTTAATATTTTAATTAATTTAAATTTCCTTGATTAAATACTCTTTGTAAACTAATCTTTATTTTTTTTTCAGATGTAATGAAATAATATTCGTATTATTTTTCATTCTAATAATTTCCTTTTGTTTTAATTTATATATATAAAATTAAATAAATAATTCTTAATTGATAATTACCAAAATGAATTATTATTTTTTTAACAAAGTAGCAAATTCTTATTTTTTTTCCTTTTTATATTTTAATTAATTTAAAATTCTTTAATTAAATATTATTTCTAAACTAATCTTTAATTTTTTTTCAAATTTTTATGACATCATACGAAAAACAGTAAATCTAAAGCGAGCGTGCTTGTAGTACTAGGAATCATCCTCGCTCAGCATCTTCCCCTGGTTCTATAAAGAAAGTGTTCAAATCAGTAAAAGTTGCATTTCATAATCAAATAAAATGAATTAAGCTAAACATTGCCATCAGAAACTATATGGAAAGCCAAGCATTGATATTCCAACTCTAATTCTTTCACTTTTCGCTCACTCCTCTTCAGATTTTTGATTGTTCTCTTTCTCTTCCTTCATATTAACCGAAAATGGTTAAACATTTGATGAACAAAATAAGTTGCTAGCTACAATTCTTGGCTAAGGTTGATTATTTTGCATTAAATGTAGCAGCACATCTGTAAACTGAGAATTGGGTAGCAAACATAAAAGTCCGATTTTTTTCTTCTTAATACTATCCATCTTTTATGAGCCATGGATTATGTTCAAACATGACAACATATACATAAGAATACTTTTGATTGAATAGATTCTCTTCAAAAATAAAGTTTTCTTGATTATTTCGGACATTGTCTTCTTAATATAGGATAAGCATGGTAAATATCCTTCTAACAGGTTCATAAGATAAAATATGCAACATAGAAATTAATAATTTACCATTCATTAACCGGTAAACCGGAACGAAGATGGTCCGACACTTTTAACTCTTCAACTTTCTGCATTAGACAATTAATTAAATGTAATGAAACTGCGAAAAATGTTTACGCTTCTAAAAACATCAAAACGTCAAACGTTCTTTTCGTTTTGAAGATCGTTCAAGACAAAGCCAATGTATCTATCTGCCTTTTGGATACTCCACGAGGAAATACGTAAAAAGTGTCTATTGATTTCCCCATATTTTCACTTTGGCCTTTGACCAGTAAATATAATAAAAAAAGTTAAAATATAACTTTACACAAGAATAAACGAAAAATACCTATTGAAGAAAAAGCAAAACACTCATAGCCGACCATCCCAAACCGACAACCAAGCATAATCGACGAAACCGACGATGAAGTCTCCGGCGCCGTCAACCACAAAAACGACCCCGTAACTTGCGAAAGTGAACGTTAGTTTTTGTGATTAAAATCGGGTTTTTCATATAAGGAATTCTAATGATTTTTACATTTTTTTAAGTTTATTTGTTCATGTATAGGTAGATCAGCTTGAGTATTAATGATTGTGGAGAAATTTTGTTGTTTTTAGATGTTAATCACTCGTTATTCGAGGTTTTAGTTCATATTATAGAGGAAACTCTGTCATTATTTTCATAAATTTGAGTCACAGTTAGAACAAGTCAAAGTTGCCTTGGTAGTGGGTCTGACACTTTGCTGGTACCTACTATCGGTGCATGACACGTGTCGGGTCCATTAGGGGGACTTGGGACAGGTCATGTCAAAGATACTCGGGACAATGCATCGACGGCCTTGTTTTCCAATTCGGGTCGATATTGAATCTCGAACTCATATCCCCTCAATTTAGTGATCCAACGTTGAAATTTCCTAGCACTACTCTTTGTTCCAACAAGTACTTTCAGCTCTGTGGTTAGTTCACACAAGAAATCGATGTTCCAATAGGTAATGCCGCCATTTTTGTATAGCCAACACTATGACCATTAGTTCCCTTACATAAACCAGTTTCTGTTGTGATCTGGTAGATAACACCCGACTAAAAAAGGCAATAGGTTACTGGTCGTTCGTTAGAACTACTCCTAGAACGTAACTTGATGCATCTGTTTCAACTACAAACATCTTTGAGAAGTCAGGAAGAGCTAGAACTGGGACTGTGGTCATCGCTGTTTTAAGTTGTTGGAAAGCTTTCTGAGCATTTGGTGCCCACACAAATGCATATTTCTTTAATTGTTGTGTGAGTGGCCAAGACATAGCCCCATAAGTGGCCACAAACCTTCGATAATACTCCGTTAACCCCAGAAAACCACGAAGTTCCTTAAGAGTTCGCAGTGGCGGCCAATTCACCATGGTTCATATCTTGCCATTGGTGATATCTTTCCACTTTTGCGTGTTTTTATTTTTACAATATGAATAACTAGTTTTTATATTAGGGAAAACAATGTAGTCAACTTGTGATCATTTTTTTTTTATTCAAGATTTATGCGATTTATTTATTTTTGGGTTGATTTTATTATGAGTTTAATGCATTAAATCCCGATCAATAATTGATGATTATTTAAGTCTCTTACGAATCAGAATATGAGTTTGAGGTTTAGACCATATAATAAAATTCGATAAATTATTATAACGTGTAGAGATACTTATACTAATTATTGCAGTCATAATATGAATTCTTAGAATTAGTGTTTCGTTTAACTAAACTTGATTCACATAGAGATGTGAAATTTAATTAGTTAAATAGGTTCAATGAGAACTGGAAATGGGTAAATTGAATAAAATATAAGAATTCGATCGAATACTACATTATGTTATGAATCTTGAATTAAGAATAAATGTGATCAATAGATGAAATTGTTATGCCCTAATATTCATCATTTATTTGAATTTTCAATTATCCATTTTTTGCAATTTTTTATATTTTCAATTAGTCAAATGTAGTTAAGAAAAATCATCAAAATTATTTACATGCTTTTGCCAAATAAGAATTAGAAAAATCTAATTAATGTCTAAAATATAGTTCTTGTGGAAACGATAATTCGGATTCAATGGTCCACTATATTATTTGTTGCGATATCGTACACTTGCGATATAAAAAATGCAACTCTGGTGTAAAGGAGGTATTTGGGATTTGAGAACCTCAAGTTCGCTGAGTTTTTTTGTTATATAAATTTATTACAGATATGAAAATAAAAGACAAAAATAGAAAATTTAGCTATCTAGTAGAAGGTGGTTTTAGCCTACTATCAAAAAGCTTCTTGTTTATATCTTATTGGCGAGAATTCAAGTTCTCCCCATCACAGTCTTTTGGTATAGAAGAAGGATGAATCGAAGTGAGAGGCCGGGGGCAAAAGAAAAGAAAAGAGTCGAGTCGATCAGGCTCGACGATCAGGAGAAGCAAAATGAAATCAGCTCTATACTTGGACTCATGCCCTTAACTGGCTTTGTGCCTATTTGCATGGCGGGAATTTACATGGAAAGATCCTAAGCTCTTATTTGTATATAGTGTTTATCACATATGGCAGGAAAGAAATAATCTAATTTTTCGAGGAGAGGCAAAAAATTCAAGAACGTTAGCTCATCTTATTATTCTTTGTATCTAAGGGAAGGTGGGCCTCCATCTACAGGTCATGGATACCAGTAGGAATAGGGTGATAGAAAGGTTGCTGAACCTGGACCTCAATAGCCTTGCAAACCTATTATACACTTAAAACCAAACCTCGAAGAAGGGTCAATACCATTTGTGTACGAAGCGACTCGAGGGGGTCATACATTGTACAACAAGCGCTTTAATTTATAGAATAAGCATTATGAACTATCTGCTTCAAAGATATAGTTGTCAGAAATGAGTTCCTTACTTTCGTAATTATTGTTTTCTTTTTTTAAATGATTGCTAATTTAAACAAAAAAGTAAAAAAGCGTCGACACCATTTTTTTGTGCAACTCACGTATCAGACTCTCCTTGATCACCTTTCTTCAACGTGCTAGTACAAGTAATAGGAGTAATGTCTAAAATATAAACCAACACTATACAAATATAACAAAATAATCGAGAAGATATGTATAGTGTTCATTTAAACTAAGCTTAATCGATTATTCAGCTTCATTTTTGTTACCAACTCTTTATTCAAGTAACAATGTTAAACATATGAATGTTTGTAAAATGTTATCGTATTATTTATCACCATTAAGGAAGTAGCCGAAACTCACAACTATCAAATTTTGAATACTTATTTGAGATGAAACCACATTTAAAAAAATCTCCATATTGTGTTCCCTAATAAAACGATTCAAACCAATCAATATCTGATATGTTTCTAAACAATACTTTGCTGTTGATGTTGATTTTAATAAAAAGTGTTAGAAGATAATGTTGATATCACAATATACTGTTAGAAGTGACACAAGACGAAAGAAAGTTTAAGCATATTCACTATTGTTTATAATAATGTGTGACATAAAAGTGGTGAAGGAAAGTACATTATTCTAAACTTGAAGGTAAATTTAGTTTGTGTAATTTTTAAAAAGATTTCTGAAATTGTCAAAAGCCTCAAAAGAAGATATCTGAAATTTGCAATAAATTAAAATTTTAAGTTGTGCCAAACATGTAATAAGAATATCGCCCTTCGTTGCACCATCGCTTTTTCTGAAAATTAATGTTATTCATCTAAAGTCTAGATGATCATCAATTCACGTGACAATAATTGCATTGTGAATAGCATTATTCTTCTCAAAATGTCCACAAAAAGATTCTCTTTTTACCCTAAAAAAATTAGAATAACATCATTTGTACATTGTGATTACATAATGATGGGAATTATATTAATCGACTTCCAATTGACTTTTTTTCTTCTCTGTTTTTTTCTTTCACGTTATCATTATGTACATCAATCAATAAATCATGAGTACAAATAACATTATTCAAAGAAATCCTCGTTATTCAACAATATCCTCACGTAAGTTCACAAGCTTTAAGAAAAAAAAGCAAGCTTTCTCTACCACTACTATCAAGGTAACTCACCAAGTAATCACATGTTCATAATTTTTTTCGATTTTAAGGATTTGTATAATCAAAGCTTTATTTTTTCATATAAAATGTTATTGATTCCTTTTTGTTTTATGCATTGTTTTATTTAAACTGACACAAAGTTGATTACTAATATATTTTTTAACCAAATTTTTAAACAAAATATGTAGCTGTATTGTTTCTTTTACATATCACTTTCTTCGTCAGCTACTGCTAGACGTTGACTTCCCGACTATATTGTCCACTCATACTAGACATCATTTTTCAAAATAAAATTAAATTAAGTGCTTATTAATTGTAGGTCTTACAAAATTTGCAAGTAAAAATCAGCTTAAATTAGATGGCAAATTACTTAGATCTGACAATTTAAACACACTCCTTCCCTTTACAAAAATTACATAACTCTTTCAAATTTTAAGTTTTGGATAAAGCATACCTCCGTTGACCACCTTTCTTTTACGTGCTAGCATAAGTAATAGGAGTAATGCCTAAAAAACCTTTACGAGTTTTCAACCATTTTGTGGCTTATTATATAACAATGTAATGGGATTGATCTCCTCGTCTCAATGGGCATGATAAAAATTTCTTACTGATTGCGTTGCAAAAGAACCTTAATTATTGTTCTCTGAAATCAAGATGAATTCATATAACAATAATTAAGGTTCTCTTGCTACGTCAGTAGTGAATTTTTTTTATCCTTGGGAGAAGGAGATTAGGACTGAACAATGTAATGCCAATATCTTTTAACAATTCTAAATAATGAAAAAGTATTATGAAAGGAGAAAAATCAAAACAAAAAGAGAGAATATGAGTCAATAGACGTTTGTGTTTTATTGAGAACCAAAGCTCCAAAGTCAAGAACAAGAATTCAAGAATCAAAAGAGTCAATATTCAAGATTAAAGATTAAGAAACCAAGCATGAAGAGATTCCGGTTGAAAATGCACCTTATGAACAAATTTTGAAATTGTATAAAAATTGATAATTTCATTAAAAAAAATTGAATCCATACATTTGAATATTAGAATGTAATACAACACCATTTAAATAAGAAGGAGCTTCAAAATAAAATAAAATAGTAATGAAAAACTCGATTATAAATGGAACACAGAAGATACTCTCTTCTTTCTAGATGCCTTCACAGCTGCAGCACATTCTTCAGCAGCCTTCTTCTCTTCCTCAGTCTCCTCACCAAACAAATCCACATCATCATCATCATCATCCTCGGTCGCAGAGGCCAGAAATTCAAGTTTTGTGATATTTATAAGGTCAAACATTAAAAATGATAAATACGCTTATAATCAATGTAAACCACATAGATTGAACAACCTAAAACACATGGTTATATTCAATCAGCAACAATTCTTTAAGCAAAAAGATTGACCTCTTTCCCACCTCTACAAAAACCTAGAGTTGGAAAACATGTTAGTATGAATCGTTCCAGTGATTACACAAAAGGCAAACTGGGTAAAATTGTAAATGATATTACAGAGCAAGGCATTCATAGCTCTACATAATAATTCTTATGTATAATTATTCTTTTCATAGCTCTACATAAAATTGTAAATGATATATACATGCACATAAAAGCACAAACAACCAGTCAACCAACACTTGAAATATATAAAAACTTCAAATACTACATATATGGTAAATTTCCAATTTATTTCGATTTTCAAAGAAATTTGGACCAAGTAGAGGATAAGAACTCTTTCCAATCCTAACGAACAAAATGAGTAATGAGTTTATTGGATTATTGGATCGGCCACTTGGATTATTGGATCGGCCAATATAAGTACAATCTCTATGTGCATGCAAAATAATGAGTTTATTTCATTAGGTTGACTCGAAGGAAAGTCTAAGCGTCGGTGGTTTTTATTTCAACTTTAAAAAAAAAAAAAAAACCAAAATAAATAAAACTAAACATTGCCAGCCTGTCAAACACCACAATTTCAACATCGTAATATGTTCCAACATTCATATGTACAGTAAAAGCGCGTTTTCTTCTTTGAATTTAAGTAGTCAATGATAAACATTAAATTGCGACTTTGACTTTGCAATTAGGCATACCAAATTAATATGACAAATCTTAATCATCTTGTGATGTGATTGTGTATACCTTTACACTATAGATGTTTTTTTTTTCTCTCTCTCTCTCTCTCTCTCTTGTTTAATTCGGTTTTAGTATTTCACTATGATGTTTGGAGATCATTCCTAATGAATTTGATAAATAATCATAGTTTTTTTTTTTTAATTAAGGTAATCCAACAATTTTGATCTATTAAAACTTTTTAAAATCTTACTATACCCACATCCAAATACACCACAATAAAATATTTTAATAGATCTAAGTTGAATCACACAATAAAATATTTAGCAAATCAAGATTTAGCCCATGTTTGTCTACCATTTTTATAAACTCTATTTTTTACAGTAAATAATTTCATCTACATATTCACTCAATAAAATATTTCACACACAAACCAATAAAGTTACTCTAAATTTCAACTACACATTCTCCAAAAAATACTATTCCTTACTCCATTTCTCTACCAATAATGGTAGACAAACATGCTCTTATTTCGTTCTGTAATTTTTCTTGGTAGATTTTGCAAAATAATTTTGTCAAGCAATTTTTTTTTTTTTTTTTTTTTAGTTCTAAAATAATACCGAAACTAATATAGAAAGGAAGTACGGTGTCTTTTTTATTTATTTTTTAATCTTCCCATGCCATCAAAAGCTTTGAATCTTGGTACCTTGCAAATTTTTATATGATTAATATATGTTATTGATGATCAGGAGCGTCTTTCGTGTGTGTATGCAGCTTCAAATATGATGACCCCTTTCAAGAAAAGTCACTATGATAAATTGTTGAGTAATGTTGTTTAGCAAAGTTTATGCGGAAATTGTCTAGTAAAATTGGAGTGTTTTCGTACGTGGAACAATGTAGAACTAGTTCTAAGCATCGATTGCGCTAAATATCATTTTAAAACTCTTATGAGTCGGGAATGAGGTAGGTGAATATATAAAAAAAATTGCTTTAATCTAATCCTATATATTCTTGAATTTAAAAATTAAATAAAAAAGTAACGAGAAATTTAAGCAATGGCCTCATTAAACTGATTTCGACTTATTTAACATGAATACAGCACAACACGACTCTTTAAATTCCTTTGACAGTGAAGATCAGACTTTTACAAAAAATAAAATAAATAAGCCTACTATTGAATTGTTGAAACATGAGGATGCTATGGCAATCTAAGCCTTCAAGAATATTCGAAGCAAGTATTTATTTATTTTTAAATGAACTGGTGAGCATGGATAGATATTATCTTGTCTTATCTTAGTAAGATAAATATGAATATTTTCTTTGTTAGAGTTGAGCAACACTTGGGTGATAACATCAGGTATATTTGGATAAGATTATAATCTCTTTTAAAAAATCATCCACACGAACAATCACTTTCAACCAAACAAATTACTTGATATTATTTCCAAACACGCCCTGATTCCCAAGAATTTGATGATATATGTTTTAATTATTTATATACTGACAATATTTAGCTTTTAAGTGGAAAATCACATATAATGCACGATGATAATTCTCATAATATGTAAAAAAAATGGGAAAGAAATGAACCATGAATAAGAGCCCCCCAAATTTAAGTCAATTTATGCATGTCTACACTGGAGAGAATCAAACTGTAAAACCAAAGTGTTTTCTGCATGACTAACAGAAGAATAAAAGTCTAGAGCAAAGTTATAAAGATAAATAATTGTTCAAATCAACACAAAATAATAGTATTACTTCAAAGTTATTAGATGCTCCTACTGTCTAAGAGCCACCTATCCCTTGAGTTTCTCCATCATCGATTAATTGATTTGGGTTCTCCACCGTTGCATTTTCCTTGCGTTTCTGCAAGGAAGTATTCCAGCTCCAGATTTATCTCTTCCAGCTTCAAATTTACGTCTTTCCGCTCAAGATTTACCTATTCCAGTTCCACATCTATTTCTTTTATTTCCTGTATCACACAACAAAGTATAATGAATCTCTCTACAAATGTTCTCGAGTTTACAGAATTCAGTTCATTCTACCACTTCAAATTATCACACTTTCCCATAGTTCCGTATCAATAGCATCCTAGAATTCAAGATATTAAATTGAGCCTCGGGAGGATAATATTGGTGTTGGGGGAGATTACAATCCCATTATGATAGCTCAAAGAAAGGAAATTGCTCCTATCCCGCCAACACAACACACCAATTTCACCATGAGACAACCTTTACAAAGATAGTATGACTCCAAACCATCATACAAGTTCTGCAACAACATAACTATAGATGTTGCAATCGAGTTTACATAACTCAAGCTATAGGGTCAAGATTGCAGATTTTGTAGATGAAAAAATTTAGGTGCAACTGTAGAATGATTTTACACATCTAGATTAAAAGGTTGATGATGAAAGTTTCTACGTTTGCAAGTTTTCTTTTACTTTTGGGTCCATAAGAAGAAAGTGTAACAAAACAATTAAGATAAGAAGAAAATGTAACAATGGAAGTGTTAGCCATGACAAGCTAATAATTTTGTATATTAAGGAAGCATCACATGATCGCGAGTTCATTGAAAATATATAGTATCTCACAGGCAATCATCTCAAGACTAATAACCAGAATGGGGACTTAAGTAGAATGGGTGATGCTTAAAGTAAATAAAAATCTAAACAAATCATTACCTTTTTCAGCAAAATAGATTCCAGATCATCTTCTGGGTACTTATTTTTCCGTCTCCTACTGTTTTCGCGCGTTTTTGCAACCCGCCAACAATTACGAGAGAAAGGGGTCAGACGATTGTGTAAGGAACAGACCTCTTGAGACAAAGTCCCAAAAAGGGGGTGCGTATGCCAGTGAAGGATTACAAATTGGGAAGTAGACAAAACGCCTCCAAGGGGCGCAAGCACACAAGTACTAAAAAAGGATTAAATTTAAGCTAAGGAATAAAAAATTACATGATCTCTTGTAGAGAGTTTTTGATTCGGCCATTCTCTTCTATGACGTTACTTCTTTTATACTTCTTGAGCATCCATTGGTTATCGAAACTGCTCAGATTTGCTTCTTGTCCTTCGTAACCGCCCACTCTTTTAGTGAGGAATAACTTATTCGGGGAGTAGTTGCTGAGTAACCGTTGCCACTACCTTTGTTGCTTCCGGATCGTGGGATCGTGCCGGGTTTACTTGCCAACCGCTTCCAAACTATATCCTTTAGACTTGTTTGCTTTTGGGCGACTTGGGGTTCTGGGCGACAATGAGGCTGTCGTCCTGGGCGATTGTGTCGTACTATCTTTGTTCGGCCTCTGGGCGTCCTACAACCTTGGGCGATGGTATTCCTTTGTTCTTGGGCTTCCAATATTCAGGTTTTTCCACAGGCCTCCAACTTGGGCTTTTCTTCTTGGGCCTTTTAATTGGCTTCTGTTGGGTCTTTATCTTGGATTTATCAATTGGACTTCCTTTCGATTTTGGGCTGCATTTTAGTGTGTCAACAATTACCCCCCAATATGGCAGAATTAATACTAATCATTAATTTTGCCATATTCATTCTGTATCTTTCCCGCAATATTTGAACTTCCCCAGAATTTCAATCGTCGCTTTCGTTCTAGTGCTTGAAAGGTTGCGACGTTATAAACCCTTAAAACCCCAAAAGTACGCGGCATCCTTTTCATTCACATTTCTGCGGCAGTACGTCTTTCTTCGCCGTTTCACCGTCTTCCTTGCGGCAACCTTCGATTTAGACCAAACAATCCTCAAGAACAAACCACCTTCTGTGCCGTAATGACTACTTCTCAAACTTCTTCGGACAATGTTTTCAGTTTTGAGGACTTCCAGACCCTTCTTGCAAGACCATATGTGAACCCGTCTTTTCTTTCACAATCCAATGCTGACCGCAACGAGTTTTATCTGGGTCCATCATTCAATGATGCTGAAGCCGTCGAACGGGTCGCGGTCGGTCATTTGTTCCCGTGCTCTGAGGATCTCCCTTTCTCGCAATCTTGCCATTGAGGCCGATCCATGATAGAGGTATTCGTACTTGGCCTAAAACTGATGCATCTTTCCGTAGGTGGCATGCACGTATGGTGGCTCATGGTCCCACCAAATCAATTTTTGAACGTGCTAAAATTCTGGACCTATTGGAGATTACCCTTTTCCCCCAACATATGACCCTGTGCTTTTTCCAATCGCCCTAAGTTATTGGTCCCCCGAGTTCAATACCTTTGTTTTTCCTCTTGGTCCCATGACCATTACTTTGAGGGACGTTGGGGCTTTGCTGAATCTTCCGCCTTTGGGCGATACTATTTTTCCTGGCATGCTAATTTCTGGTGCTGCCCCAAAATTTGATAAAAAGCTTACTGAGTCTTACTCGAGCCTGCAGGGCAGTTATGTCACTGCTGTATCTGAGCCTGGCCATTCTGAGCGAGTCGCTTTTCTCCAAGTCTGGCTTTGTAAATATGTCCTTTGTGTTCCTAGCTTGAAACCCTCTATGAGCTACTTGCCCCTATCTCATGAGTTGGCTCGGGGTAGACCTTTGAACTTATGTTCATTCCTTCTGGCTGCTCTTTATAGGGGCATGGCCATGCTCCAATTCCAATTGAAGAATAATGCATCTCCCACTGGCAGCGGGCCTTTATGGCTTGCTCAAATGTGGTTGAGATCTTATTTCCCTCAGTTGGGCACTTCACCTTTTCCTCCTCGCGAGGTTTCCTGTTATGGGCTTTTTATTCATCAACTAAGCCCTGTAAATATGTCCATGAGAGATGTTTTCACTTTCTTCCACACTTTGAATTCAACCCTTTCATTCTTTCCTTTTCCTTCTGAGCAAATTCATCCTTTTGTGCGGCCTCCTTCTACTTTGGCCGAGGCGGATACATTTCTGCCTATTTGGGTTCAGTTTTTAGTAGGGAGAGAATTGTTTCATGACATTCTGATAGGGACCAATGCTAAGGCGGGGGTAGAGATATATGCGCCTCAATTTTGTGCTCGCCAGCTTGGTTTCGGCCAAATGTGGCATATCCCTCCTTGCTACTCCAATAATTTAATGGATCGCTTCTACATTCTTAACAAAGCAGAAGCCCAAGCCATCGATGTCCGTAATAAACTTTTGGCAACCGGCTTTACTTTCGCTCCTTTCAATCCTACTGCTGCTACTCATCCTCTTTTTGACCAACTGTGGCCGTCAGTGAAGCAAAGGTTATTTTCAACTGATGCGAATCGCGCTTTCCACCTCCTGAATAAACAGGGTACTTTTCCCATTTCCACTGCGTCCCCTTCGCGTTCTACGCGCTCTGCTCTTTCATCCCCAGTTTCGAAACCTACCGTTTCTAAAGGTGCTCCCAGTCGCAAGCGGCCAGCTGCGACCGTAATATCCCTACAGGATGATGATGATGATGATGATGCTCCCCTCATCATAAGGAGAAAGGTAACTGAACTTCACCTACTGCACAAGTTGTTTTCTCTTCATGCGATAATGATTTGCTTTTCTTTCCAGAAGGATTCTCCTTCCGGGACTATGGTTTTGGCCGATTCTTCCTCCTCCCTTCTTGTCAAGGCTGCGCCGCCCAAGCATCAAGCTCCAGCAACATCGTCTTCAGTCGATCCCCTTCCTCAGGGTGTCGACCCCCCAAGCGTGGTCCTAGAAGGTAAGGCTTACTTTTGATACATTTGGCCTTTCTTTATCGCTGCTGTTTTCATTGATTTACTGCGATATGAAATGTGCAGAGATTCTGGTGTCTTCTTCTGGTGGGGAAGGTCCTTCTTGCCCGGCTAAAGGGAAATCTCCTCAAGTGATGGAAGAAATAAGGGGAGCGCCTGAATTTCCTACCACCGGCGATGAGGTCTTTTTACTGCGCTCTTATCTCTGATTTTGCTTTGTTGTGTAGAGAAACCTTCAATATTGGTAACTCTCTTTTGCAGGAATCTGATAACATTCTCAACTCTATCCAAGACTTATTCACCTCTTGGGCGCGCATGAAAACATCTTCTGCATCGTCTTCCATTCCTGCGAACGAGGACATGACACTTCTCAAACAGGCACTGTTTGAGTATGTTTCCTTCATGGATATGGAGATCGGCCGTGCCAGCGCTGCTCAGCAAAAAACCAAGCTAGACATGTTGAGTGCGAACCTACTGCAAGTACTCTCACTCCCATCACTCAGCATTTCTACTGATTTTAAAGTGAAGCTGAGGGTTCTTCACGCCGACATCGTTTCCTTGCTGGCCAAAAACGCAGAATTGAAGACCAGAAGTGCCCAATATCTTCGCGCTTCTTCTGAGAAAGAGTCCTTGCTCCAGGAAATTGACAGGAACCATGCTGATTTGACTGAGGTTTCTTCAGAACTTGTAATGGAAGACTCTTTGATGTTGAGCCTGACTGCTGAAATGAAGGAGCTGCAAGCGAAAATGAACGATTGCATGGCGAGAATAGCTGCTAAGAAGCGTACTGCCTCCCAAGGAATTGCAAAAACCAAATCTTTATTGGAGCAGTATCAGAAGTTGGAGGTTGACGATGACTTGGTGACGGAATTTGGTATCCTTTCCTCTGGCAGGGCGAAGAGTGGGATAGACTTAGGCAACAGATGCGCTCAGCTTGGGGCGAATTGTAATTGAACATTTACTGTTCTAATTTTGTAACTTTTCGCGCTGACTGCCTTTACTTTATGTAATCTGATATCATTCTCCATCATTAATGAATAGTTATTTTGAAGTAGTGTTTATCCTTGATCGCCGATTTTCTTCGTACTCAGTTTTTGTGCCAACATTCATGCATATTCTCTTGGCATTTGAGTTTTCTTCCTTAAATGTTTGGGCCATATTGGTTTCACTCACTGGTCATAAATGTGACCTTCCAGATTCCGGCTTTTGATCTTCCAACCCCTATAAATATGCCTGTTTATACTCATCATTTTCATCCTCATGCCTTCTCAAATTCAATTCCTCACCATCAGAGTTTCCTGCCACTGCATGGCACTCCGGTCGTTTCCCAACAATTTCTTCTTCTACAGGGATGGGTTTCTCGACTCATCTCCTTTGTTTTGACATCACTTTTGGTATGGGAGGTATAGGAAATGTCAAACCGAGGCAAGATTTTTGCCCTCGGTTTGCTTGTTGAGAGTGCTTCTCTTCGCCTACTATTGCAGCAATGCTTTTAGGAAGGCTGTAGGGAACATTTCACTCTCTTAATTGGCCATGGATTGAAGGGCTGTCTCTCTCCGCCCGCCTTTGCAGCAATGCATCTAGGAAGGTTGTAAGAGTAGCTCATCTTCTTACGGCCATAGGCTGAAGGGTTGCTCCTCCTTTTCTACCACTGCAACCATGCGTTTGGGAAGGATGCAGGGGCAGTTCACCCCCTTACGGCCATAGACTGAAAGGATGGCCATACTGGTTTCACTCTTTCTGTCCCTTTCAGTCAGAAGATAATTTGTAGCGTATCTCACCTTGTATTTTGCCTGTGCCTTTTATTTCTTGTAAAGAATGGTTTGTAAGGAGCATTGGATAATAAAGGACTTTGTTTTGAATATGCCTTGTTCTCTCTGACTTTACTTAGAACGTGATCGTCCAATCTTACTTACCGCCATCGTTCGGCATGAATACATCACAATTGCAATTATACCACTTACGTATTTATTCTATTTATTTTGCTATCAGAACGTGATCGTCCATTGCGATTTTATCACTCAAGTGTTTATCTGTTCACTTTCCCAAAGGGATGGAACATATCTCTTCAAGTACTTACCATTAATAAATCTTATGTGCCTAGTACCATCTAAATCCTCCAAGTGGTAAGCTCCATTAGGCAACACACTCTTCACTCTATAAGGCCCCTCCCAATTTGGCGACCATTTGCCATACTTTGGGTCCTTACTATCTAAAGGAAGGATTGCCCTCCAAACCAATTCGTCCGCATTAAAGAATTTGGCTATAACTTTCTTATTGTAAAATCTAGCCATCATTTGTTTCTGAACTTGCAACCTGTCTAGCACGTCTAACTTCAATTCGTCTAATTCTAACAGGTTTTGAACCAACGATTCCTTGTACTCATTCTCGTTCAATTCGTGCTGCCGACGCACCCTTATGGATTGCACGTTGATTTCTACGGGCAATACAGCCTCCTGTCCATAAGTGAGTTGGAAAGGCGTGACGTTGGTGCTCGAGCGGGGCGACGTTCTGTAAGCCCATAAGGCCTTGTTCAAGCATTCGTGCCAATTTCTAGCATTTTCATCTATCATCTTCCTTATGATAGATTTCAGAATCTTGTTGGATGACTCTGCCTGACCGTTTGACTGAGCGTAATACGGTGTGGAATTTACCAATTTAATTCCAAACTCGCTTAAGAATTCCTTCACCTGATCTCCATTTAGGGAAGTCCCATGATCTGCCATTAAAGTTTGTGGGATCCCAAATCTGTGAATGATGTGGTCTCGGACAAACTCTATGATATTTTTCTGGGTGATTTCCTTTAGAGGGACTGCCTCAACCCACTTGGTGAAAAAGTCCGTGGCGACTATAATAAAGGTGTGTTGTTTGGATGATGGAGGGTAAATCTTCCCTATCAAATCTATCGCCCAACCTTTGAACGGCCAAGGTTTGATAATGGGTGCCATGTTGCTTGCTGGTGCCCTCTGTATTGGACCGTGTTTTTGGCATGCTAAACAGCTTTTTGCATATTGAACACACGATTCACCCATCTTTGGCCAAAAATATCCACTTCTAATAATTAGTCATCTCATCTTTTGGCCAGCTTGATGGGCTCCACATATCCCTTCATGCACTTCGGCCATAATTGTCTTAGCCTCTTGCAAGTTCACGCATTTCAATAACACACCATCAGAACGTTTTTTGAACAACTCTTCGTCTATTAATGCATAGTTCAATAAACGCAACTTCGTTCGTCTATCAATTCGCCCACCAAGCTCTTTGAAGGACTCCTTAATCTCATCTATCCAATCCAGTGCGACCCTACTTTCTATGCATTGAATTTCCGTTTTTCTTGCCCTCCGCTGAACAACGGGCAACATAGTTCCGTATTCGTAGACAGATTCCCAACTTATCGCCTTTGAATAGCCAGAAGCCATCTAGGCCAACTCATTGGCCATGTCATTGTATATTCTATTGACACATTGAAGCTCTACTTGGTCAAATTCTTCCAACAATTCTTGGGCGATTTCGTATAAACTTATGATAGAATCACTTTGGCATTTGAAATCACCGGTCAATTGATGAATCACCAATTGAGAATCGCCCCTAACGATTACATTCTTTACTTTCATCTCCACCATCAATTCCAAGTCTACAATTAAGGCTTCGTACTCGGCTTGATTATTAGTACAGATTCTGTCCAAGGTGAATGCGAACTTATAACAAACTCCTAAAGGATTTATCAAAGCCACTCCTATCCCTGCTCCTTTAGAAGTTTTCGACCCATAAAAATATAAGACCCATGGTTTTAATTCAAATGAATCAACCTCGAGTTCTAGTTCGTTAGGCACGTCTAGTTCGTTAGGCACGTCCAAGCATGGATGATCGGCCAGAAAATTAACCAAGGCCTCATTTTTAACTGCCTTTTGGGGCACATACTTTATTTCGAATTCCGACAGTGCTAAAGTCCAGAGACCCACTCGTTGGTGTAAAATAGGGCGAGAAAACATGTATTTGAATAGATTAATTTTGGAAATTAAATAGACTGTTACAGGCCGTAAATAGGCCCTTAATTTTGTACATGTGAAGTATAATGCGAGACACAACTTCTCGATAGCGGAATAATTACATTCACATTTGGTTAACCGTCTACTTAAGTAATAAATCACACTTTCTTCGCCAACTTGGTCTTCTTGTGTGACCATTCCCGCTATCGATTCTTGTTCAGCCGACACGTATAATTTCATCGGCCGCCCTTGGATTGGTGACACCAACACCGGTGGGCTTGTTAAGTATGTCTTCAGACTTTCGAAAGCCTTTTGATGTTCTTCTTTCCAGACGAATTCGTCTTGATTTTTCAGCTTTAGGAGAGGCGAGAACGCTTTCGTTCGCCCTGCACAATTGGATATAAAGCGTCTTAGAAAATTGATTTGGCCTAAAAACCTTTGCAGTTCTTTTTTATTGCTAGGAGCCTTAGCTTCTAAAATAGCCTTCGCTTTATTCTTATCAAGTTCAATCCCTCTTTTATGTACTAGGAATCCAAGGAAATTTCCTGTATTCACGCCAAACGCACATTTTAAAGGGTTCAATCTTAGTTTATGCTGTCTCATTCGTTCGAATGAACATCGCAGTTGTTCAAAATGGTCTTCTTCTTTAACAGATTTGACCACTACATCATCTACATAAACTTCCACAAATTTGCCTATCATATCATGGAAAATGAGATTCATTGCTCTTTGATAAGTTGCCCCCGCATTTTTTAGTCCAAACGGCATTACTACCCACTCAAAGCACCCTAAAGACCCAGGGCATCTAAAGGCAGTCTTGTGTATATCTTCGTCGGCTATGTAGATTTGATTATATCCCGAATATCCATCCATAAAAGAGTACATCACATGTCCTGCAGTTGAGTCTACCAGAGAGTCTACTGTAGGCATTGGATATTCGTCTTTGGGAGTAGCCAAGTTCAAATTCCTGAAATCTAGCATACTCTCAACTTGCCATTCTTTTTTAATACTGGCACTATATTGGATAACCACTCCACATATCTGGTCGTTCTAATAAAACCCGCTTTTAACAATCGCTCTATTTCTTTTTTGATCTCTGGCAATACATTGGGGGCGAAACGTCTAGGAGGTTGCTTATGAGGCTTAAAATTTGGTTTAGTCGGCAACCTATGTTTTACCAAGTTTTTATCCAAACCAGGCATGTGTTCATATTCCCAAGCAAAACAATCTTTATATTCTTTCAATAAAGCGATTAATCTGTTACTAACCTCGTGAGGCAGCATTTGGCTAACGAACGTTGGGCGATCCTCTCCTTCCTCACCAATGTTAACCTTGACCAAGGGGTCTTGAGCTTGCGCATATCCTGACTTAGGGATCTTCGTCGCTTCATCATCCACGTCGCTCAGAGAATTTTGCTCTTCCAGGCAATCCACTTTATGAACTTCCCAATCCAAGCTCTGCTCCATTTCGGACACTATCAATTTGTCCTTCAGCATCTTTAACGCCGCTTCTTCTTTCTTCATACGTCCACACTCTTTATTGAAAGCCATTAACTTGGCTCTGAAGGCCTGAACTTCGGCCTTTTGTTTTTGTTGTCGAACATTCATTTAAGGTTGTTTGACTTCTTTTTTGCCAATTACTGGCTCTTCCAAGGCCACTATGTTTGGCCTCATTTGATTAAACATTTCAGTGAGTGAATCCATTGAGAAAGGCTCTTCGCTTTGGGCAGTAATTTGAGTTTCTTCCCCATCTTGAACAACTCTGACAGGCCCATAATTCCCTTCATACATGAATCTCTCCACTGAATTCGCTTCCGCGACAAAGGGCCTATGGTCTGCCTGTACCACCTCTGCTTCCCCTTTGTCGTTCCAGAAGACTAAGCATTGATGGAGTGATGAGGGAATACATCGACTGCCATGGATCCAGTCTCTTCCTAGTAGCACGTTGTAGCTGGTAGGACCATCTATCACGAAGAAAACAGTAGTCCTGGTGGTTGTCCCTACAGTTATATCCAGTGGCATAACTCCTTTTGCTGATGTTGCCCCACCATTGAAACTTGTAAGAATGACTTCCGTTGGGATCATATCGCTTTCTGTCTTAGCAAATTTCCTCATCGTCCTAGATGGAATGGTGTTTATGGCCGCCCCGTTATCAATGAGTACTTTTACTATTGGTACACCATTAACCAAGACTTTGACGTATAGTGGCCTTAAATGTTTGGTTAACCTCATCGCTGGTTTGTTGAAGATTACTTTTTCAGCAGTGTCTATTTCCACTTCCTGCCTATTTTCTGGCAGGCTATCTCTTGGTGATAGATCAACGTGCAGCACATCGGACTGAGCTTTCTTTCCTTGGGTCCCTTCCTTCTCCTTTTCCAATATTTCTTCCTCAGTTACCCAATTTGTAGGAGGAGGCATTATTCTAGGGGGCGATCCATATTTTTCAGAGCGAGGTACCCTCTTTTTCCTTTTTGGCGTCCCATACAGCACATAGAAATCAAACAATCGACCAGATGGTTCCCCCAATAAATCCACTTCACGGACTCCTTCCTGGTGCAACTGTTTTAACAGGGTGTTGCGCGACACTCCCCTTTTCCGTCTCTCTGCTTCTAAATCAATCTCTTCTTCAACATCTGTCATACCATCATTCTCGCCATCATCATACATTTCTCTGGAAGTTTGGCCTTCATCGCAGACTAGCACGCAGGCGTCTTCCTCATTATCCTCTTTTTCTTTGCTTTTGAACTCATCGGCCAACAAGTAGTTGTTAGCCAGGACAGGAGGTAATGTGCCAAACTGGATAGTTAGAGGTTGTTCGGGATCATCTTCATCTTTCCTGTCTCGCTCAAACTTCGATCTACCAGATGAGCTTTCCGGCAAATCTCCCATTAATTCACCAGTGCCTGTTTCTTCGCTATCTTCAAAAATATTTTCGTTGGCTATTCTGAGCGTTTTGGGCGTTCTAGGGCGTGATTCCCCTTGCTGTTGCCTCATCATCCGCCCGTAATTACGTTGGTAACGCCTTTGTTGGGTTCTGGTCATTTCATTGAACGGCATTACCCTTCCTGCGTTGTTCTGGAACGAATGCCATACATTGGGCTGGTGAGGCTGCGGCCTAAATGTTCTTCTTTGACCGGCCGACCCAAACCCCCTTTCTCTATGCACTCCTCCATACAACGGCATTCTTCGCCCCCTGACGGGCTGAGCGACTGATACGAAATCAGGCCGATGATGGGATGGCCGTGTCATTGATGACCCTGTATTCGCCTTCAACTCGTGCTTACACCTGTCGCACAGAATATCTTCGCCATGTTTGGGCTCTTTCCCTTTGATGCGTTCAAACACGCTGGGAAGCGGCTTGGGTTCTTCCTCTTCGTCATCAATCACCAGTTTAAACCTTGGCAGTTTATTTTTCAAGCCAGTCGTTATCATATTCATTGCTAGTGGCCGTGGAAATGGGTCTTCGTCCACCGCCATCTTCTTCTTTTCCTCGAACGTAATTCGTCCTGATTCGATGGCATCCTGCAACACATGGCGAAAAACCATACAATAATTAGTCGCATGTGACCATGCATTATGCCATTTACAGTACTTTTTACCCTTAATTTGTTCAGAGTCGGGCAATTTGTGTTTGTCGCTCAACCTTATCTGTTTATCCTTATATAATTTATCGAATATAAGATCAGCTTTGGTTATGTCGAACGAGAACGCTCGCGTTTTTCTGTTTTCACCTTTTGCAGGTTCATCTTTGCCTACTATTTTTGGCTTAACTAACATAGGACAAGTATATGCTTCTCCTTTTACTAGCTCAGCCAAGCATATTTCGGTCTGGTCATAATAACCATCATCGATAGTATGAACATTGAAATTCGGGTCTTTATAATAAGTCCCTTTACTGGAATTTTTCATTTGTTCTTCCTCTCTTACCAGTCGCTCATATCTAACGACATTCGCGCTAAGTTGGAATAAATCTGGGAATTCTCTATCTTGGAATTTCTTCTTTAAATCAAAGCTTAAACAACTTTGTGCGATTTTGACAAATTCCTTTTCAAGTAATGGCACGAAGCATTTACTTCTGGCCGTTTTGAACCTTTGTAGGAAATTTTCTGCCCACTCGTTAGGCAATTGACGTAAATTCGCCAAATCGGCCAGTGTAACTTCGGACTCAGTTTTATAAAATTGAGCATGGAATAATTGCTCCATTTGTTGCCAAGTTTGGACGGAATTTGCTGGCAAATTAATGAACCAAGAAAAAGCTACTCCTGTTAAGGAACTTGGGAACAACCTCAACTTATGGTAGTCATTCACCTCACCACTTTGCAACGTGAATCTCCCTACATGTTCTAGTGTAGATACTTCTCCTAGGCCAGTGAATAGTGAGAATTCCGGTACTTTGTACCCTCTAGGCCATGGATATGCCTGATCTATCCAATCAGGGTATGGCTTGGTGTAAATTGGCCTAATCACCGGACGTACCCCAACGACTATTTGATCTTGTACTATTTCCATAATTTGGTTTCTTAGCACGGCGTTAGGGTCATATGGGTTCCCCATTGGCTGATTTACTGGCTGATTCGTGGGAGGTCTAGTGGTCTGCCCTTGATTGGCCATAAAAGTGCCATTATTCAGGTTGTTATAACCGGTAAACTGAGTGTTTAAACCGTCATTCGTACGCAACCCGTTCTGTCCAATATTTGGGACATTGTCTCTCATGGTGGTACTACCCCCAGGTTGGAAGTAGTGTTACCATTATTCACGTTCATGATTCCATTTCCCCCCGGGTTTGAAGTAGAAGGGCCAAAAGGTGGCTCCAAATTTGGGCCAGAATTTACACCAAGAGAATTGTATGGCGAGGTATGCCCCACGATAGTCCTAGATTGGAAGTGATTATCTATAGGCATAACAGGTTGACATATTTGGCCTACCAACTTATTCATGATTTCATTCAACGTATTTAGTTGTTTAGCCATATTATCAAAATGCCTATTCTCGTTTTGGGTAAATTTCTCCATGTTATGAATGCTACGTAGATTTACCTGTTCAACGACTTCCTGCGTGAGTTCTCCCAGCAATGCACGCATTGTGCGATGGCTCAATTCTGTCATTGGCTCGTAGCGGCTGTGACTGATTGGACTTTGTCCATCTGTCTGTGGAGAGTGTTGTTGCTCCTCCTATCGCTCAACCACAGACTGGACTACTCCTTGACTTGCTGGTTCTTTATCGGAATTTTTATGAGGCATGATATCTTTTCTCTTTTTGTATCTTCACTTACCAAACACCAACTGTCCCACTGGGCGTGCCAAATTGTTTTCGCGCGTTTTTTGCAACCCGCCAACAATTACGAGAGAGAGAGGGGTCAGACGATTGTGTAAGGAACAGACCTCTTGAGACAAAGTCCCAAAAGGGGTGCGTATGCCAGTGAAGGATTACAATTGGGAAGTAGACAAAACGCCTCCAATGGGCGCAAGCACACAAGTACTAAAAAAGGATTAAATTTAAGCTAAGGAATAAAAAATTACATGATCTCTTGTAGAGAGTTTTTGATTCGGTCATTCTCTTCTATGACGTTACTTCTTTTATACTTCTTGAGCATCCCTTGGTTATCGAAACTGCTCAGATTTGCTTCGTGTCCTTCGTAACCGCCCACTCTTTTAGTGAGGAATAACTTATTCGGGGAGTAGTTGCTGAGTAACCGTTGCCACTACCTTTGTTGCTTCCGGATCGTGGGATCGTGCCGGGTTTACTTGCCAACCGCTTCCAAACTATATCCTTTAGACTTGTTTGTTTTTGGGCGACTTGGGGTTCTGGGCGACAATGAGGCTGTCGTCCTGGGCGATTGTGCCGTACTATCTTTGTTCGGCCTCTGGGCGTCCTACAACCTTGGGCGATGGTATTCCTTTGTTCTTGGGCTTCCAATATTCAGGTTTTTCCACAGGCCTCCAACTTGGGCTTTTCTTCTTGGGCCTTTTAATTGGCTTCTGTTGGGTCTTTATCTTGGATTTATCAATTGGACTTCCTTTCGATTTTGGGCTGCATTTTAGTGTGTCAACACCTACAACAAGTGAGGTCCAATTAAAATGCGACTGATTTATTTATTTATTTATTTTAAGAAATAGATAAGGAAATAGCAATTAGAGAATGTGTTCTCACTTTAGCTTGTAGAAAACACCAAATTTTTTTTGTTTTGATCCTCTTTTAATAAAACTAATCTGGGTTCCTCAATGCTGCCTTTCATTTAAGTTTCTGCAGGGACATTGTGACTTACAACAAATCGAAACTAGAAAGAGAATTTGAAGCCCGAACTCGAATACAGAATTCAAAAAAAATACCTGTAAAGCCTGCTTCTTTTGATTATAGGCTTGTGCGCGCTTGATATAATCCTTGTGAATATGTTTCCTTAGAGACGACATTGCTATAATCTGTAACAAAGTTTCGCATTAAAAATCAAGCATAAAGAAAGTATCTAGTCAAGAAGTTATTGCAAACTGAAAAAGAAAAAATCTAGAATTCCACAGAATCCCCTCCCCCCTGCAATTAGAAAAACAAATTTACATGCTCAATAAAAATTAGACACTGATTGTTGTTTCGTCAGAACTAAAAAAGTTTGGTCCCAGGGCAGAAAGGATGGAAAAAAATTACACAAAATTCAGACGGATGTTAGGTTGGTTATGAGAGTATCAAAGCAGTAACCAAATCACCAATTTAGGGTTTTTGTATTATGATTTAAACAAAAAACTATTAATTAATCTATGATTTCTCCAAAAGAAAAGGAAAGAAAATATTATTACCTTATTTCGGTTATGAGGAGCTATTTGACCGGCTGCTACAATGGTGAGGAGAAGCTTCTTGGGAGTTTCGGCGTCTTATATAAGGTTGTCGGACGGTTTGTTCCTGGTAGTGATAGGAATCTAAATTGCATATCTTGTTCAATGCGACTTTTATGTCAAAAGACTTCTACCACCTAATTCACCAATTTAGGATTTTTGTAATATGATTCAAATATGTGAGACAGAATGCTATTAATTAATCTATGAAATTTATTTACGTTCGGCTCCAGTTTGATGATCATTATAAAAGAAATTGTGGAAAAATTATGTTTTAACTGGTAATTTTTTTAAAAAAAAATTAAGAATATCTAATTAAAACATAAAGAAATTTTTTGAATTAACGGTAAAATATTTTATTATGTGTATGTATGATTAAAAATGAATATGGAAAAAAATGAATTTTAATTTAAAGGAAGTCAATCGGCGAAAAACAAGTTTCGATATAATGGAAATCAAATCGGGGGTCAGTGAAGATTTATATAAATAGTAAACAACTATAATTCTTTTTTAAGTAATAAACAGCTACATTTCAATTATCAGAACTGAAACATTTAACGTAATAATACTTTTACATTTATATCATCATCTCTAATTTTTCACGAACACGAAAACATACAAAAACTAATTTTAATCACAAGCAATTAAATATTGTGATTGAATCAGCATTTTGGAGAATAAAGTACCTTATATAAATTGAAAAATTGTAATGTGTGTTCTTAAATGTCAAGAGTTCTTCAAATTGATGATGGAAATTATTGCATTACGAATTCATTGAACCAGTGTTATTCCATATAGGGGAATCATTCAACAATATGAGCCATGGAGTATGATGGCTCAGATCCAGTTTGTAGTTAGTATACTCACTATAGTCATTATTGACAAGTAACGGAACATCCACGATTTTGAACATTTTATTAGAGATTTTTAAGACACCATACGAAAAACAGTAAATCTAAACCGTGTCTGCTTGTAGTATTAGGAATCATCCTCGCACAATTGCGCATCTTCCCCTACTTCTATCAAGAAAGAGTTCAAATTAGTAAAAGTTACATTTCATAATCAAATAAAATGAATTAAGCTAAGCATTATCAACAGAAAGTTTAGGTAAAGCCGAGCTTTGATATTCCAACTCTAATTCTTTCACTTTTTGCTCACTCCTCTTCAGATTTTTTATTGTTCTCTTTCTCTTCCTTCATATTAACCGAAAATGGTTAAACTTTTGATGAACAAAATAAGTTGGTAGCTACAATTTTGGGTTAAGGTTGATTGTTTTGCATTAAATGTAGCAACACATCTGTAAACTGAGAATTGGTAGAAATAAGATAGTCTATTTTTTTTTCTTAATGCAATCCATGTTTTATGGGCCATGAATTATGTTCAAATATGACAACATATACGTAAGAACACTTTTGATTGAATTGATTCTCTTTAAAAATAAAGTTTTCTCAATTATTTCGGACATTGTCTTCTCAATGTAGGATAACCATGGTAAATATCCTTCTAACAGTTTCATAAGATAAAATATGCCGCATAGAATCAATAATTTACTAATCATTAACCAATAAATCGGAACGAAAATGCTCTGACACTTTTAAATCTTCAATTTTCTGAATCACACAATTAATTTTTAATGTAACGAAACTGAGAAAAAATGTTTAAGCTTCTAAAGACAAATGTTGTAAAAATCGGACCAGACCGGCCAGTTCAATCGGAAAGCACGTGAACTGGCTCCTAATACGGATCGATACTTGTACATTAAATGGAAAATGAAAAACCGACTAACAAACCATCAACCCGGCCGGTTTTACCATGAACCGAAAAATTGGCCACGATTTTTCCGATTTATCAGGTTAATAAAATTTTTATTTCTTTTTACAGAAATTTTTTTAACTTTCTTGATGGGCCACATATTGTAATAGAAGACAAAAATAACTTTTTTATACAAGAGACATTCCTTTGGCTCTTTTTTTAAGAAGATTCTTCTTTCAATATTTTAATAATCTTCCAATGTGAGATACTAGCTCCTTTTTAGAGGAGACTCGCCTTCCAATGTTGCAGTAATCTTCCAATGTGGGATACTAGACAATTGCCAATTCTATGTGTTTGATAGTTTACTTCATCATTTTCATTAAAAAATTATAACGCCCAACAAGATTATAATCACAAACAATTTTAATGAGAACAAAACAAATTATTTTAGACATATTAATTGTTAGTTTTTGAGTTTATAAACTAAATTACCATAATAAATCTAATTAATGAACATGAATTATATTTACTTTGAATTAGTAAACTTAAATTAAAAAAGCTATTATAGTTATGATATTTTATAGTATTTGTGTATTTATTTATTTTGTCATCCGGTTTGATACCAGTTCGACCCCGGTTCAACCCTCTTCCTTTTCCGGGTCGGTTTTTAAAACATTGCTAAAGATAGCAAAACGTCAAACCTTTTCATTTCTAAGATCATTCAAGACAAAACCAATGTATCTACCTTCTGAATACTCCACCCCCTTCAATTATATAAAACGAGTCGTATTATATGTCACATGATCTTCTTTCGCCCCATCCACTAATATGAAATTTAGCACCCTATTTTTGCACATATGCATAAGGATGTATTTTTCATCACACTTATAGCAAAGTCCCAATCTCCTTTTGTTTTTGTAATTTGTGGGGGTAATGGCTTTAAATTTCATGGGGTGTTTTTGGTTTTTAAAGGATGAGTCAGGGTGAGAGGTAGTTTTTTGGCTAGTACGGTTTTTTAAGTGACTAAGGGTTCTAGTTGGAGGGGCTATATGGTTTAGATGACTTTTGAGCTTTGTTGAGGGCTACAATTTTCCTATAAAGAGGCTATTTCAACAGCTTGTGTTATAGAGATAAGTTTGATGATTTTAACTTCTGTGTACATACTATAATATACATCTTATATATAAAATGTCAATTTGTTCTTGTTTCTATCAGATTCTGTTTTTTTTTTCATTTATCCAAATAAATTTCATCAATGTCATTGTTGATGATGATATTGGTCCATTTGTCTCTAGGACTGGAAAACCCAACGATCAGCTAAACAATATATGACATATAATCCGACTCGTTTTATACAATTGAAAGAGGGTGGAGTATCCAAAAGACAGATACACATTGACTTTGTCTTGAACGATCTTAGAAACCAAAAAAAGATTTGATGTTTTTTTGTTTTTAGAAGCTTAGAACATTTTTTCTTAACTTCATTGCATTAAAAATTAATTGTGTGATGCATAAAGTTGAAGAGTTAAAAATGTCATAGCATTTTCGTTTCGATTTATTGGTTAATAACCGGTAAATTATTGATTTTTATGCTCATATTTTATCTTATGAAACTGTTAGAAGGATATTTATCATAGTTATCCTACGTTGAGAAGGCAATGTCCGAAATATTCGAGAAAACTTTATTTTTGAAGAGAATCTATTCAATCAAAAGTATTCTTATGTATATGTAGTCATGTTTGAACATAATTCACGACTCATAAAAGATGGATTGCATTAAAAAAAATGGACTATCTTGTTTCCTACCCAATTCTCAGTTTACGGATGTGTTGCTACATTTAATGCAAAACAATCAACCTTAGCCCAAAATTGTAGCTAGCAATTTACTTTGTTCATCAAATGTTTAACTATTTTCGGTTATAATATGGAGGAAGAGAAAGAGAACCATAAAAAATCTAAAGAGGAGTGAGCAAAAAGTGAAAGAATTAGAGTTGGAATATCAACGCTCGGCTTTTCCTAAAGTTTCTACTGGTAATGCTTAGCTTAATTCATTTTATTTGATTATGAAATCTAACTTTTACTAATTTGAACTCTTCTTGATAAAAGCAAGGGAAGATGCGCAACTGCGCAATGATGATTCCTAATAATACAAGCAAGCTCGCTCTAAATTTACTATTTTTCGCATGTCTTAAAAATTTCTAATAAAATTTTCAAAATCATGGATGTTCTGTTACTTGTCAATAGTGACTATTAGACCATTTTTAATGAATATATTTTATTTTTATTTTTTTTGTATTATTGTACTTTATTTAGTCACTGTTTGACTTTCTTTAAATTAAAATTCATTTTTTCCATATTCATTTTTAATCATACATACACATATTGCACGTTAATTCAAAATTTTTCTTCATGCTTTAATTAGATATTCTTAATTTTTTAAAAAAATACTATTTAAAACATAATTTTTTCACAATTTCTTTTATAATGATCATCAAACTGGAGCCGAACATAAATAAATTTAATAGATTAATTAATAGCATTTTGTCTCACATATTTGAATCATAATACAAAAACCCTAAATTGGTGAATTAGGTATTAGCCTTGGTGGTCGTAGTCGTAGTACTAGTAGAAGTCTTTTAACATAGAAGTTTTGCAGCGATGGATGAATGAATTTTCTTGCGTGATCCAAACATCGAGGGAGGTGGTGAGGCCAATGACTTCCCCTAGTGCTTCTTCGGTGAGGGAGGAGAGAAGAAGACTAAGGAACCACTGATCTTGAAGTTTCCATTCCAGGTACTTTGCGTTTGGATGAGGAGTCCGTAGTTATGGTTTGGGAAGAGTTCCATCAACATGACCAATTAGTTCCTGACATTCAAGGAGGGGAACAAATTGGCTCTTCCAGAGCACGATGTTTGTAGATGAAAGCTTGATAGTAATCATGTGTATCATGATGTTGAAAGAGAGGGAGGAGGAGGAGTCCGAAGCCATGGGTATTAGTGGGAGGTTAATCGACAATTAGCTCTGATATCATAATTGTATTTTATGAACCACCTCACTTTGAGGGGTGAATAATGTTTTCATTTATAGAGAATGTACATCAAGTTTAAGAGTAATTAACAATAAGGAAGGAAAAATAATCACACAAAATATGGAAGCTATCTCCTACAGTTATAGGTCAACAGTTCATTAGGGAATGCTGAAAATCAGAATGTTTTTGATTTATTGGGATTCTCAACACTACCTTCTAACTGCTTCTAGAGTAAACTTAGATTCAAAGGTGACCACATATACATTATTAAAAAATATAAGGCAGAAATCCCTCTATGATATCTAAAAAGAAAAAGAAAAGAAAAAAATCATCCTAGGACATATAACAATGACTTAGCAGCTCATTCAATTCAAATAGTCAACCGTAGGGTAAAATTTTAGCCAAATATATGTTTATATTGAAGAAAACAGGACAGGAAAAAGATTTTTAAAAGATAATAACAGACAATTGGCATGCCAATAACCTAATAAAGAACTCAGATTATTAGTTGTATGCTGATGGATCATATACCAGGAATGGCAGGAAAAACATTGATTGTAGGCTTTATTACAGGCACATATGTGTTAATTCCTAATGCCCAAATTGTATGCGGAATTAGAAATGGAGGTATATTTGCCGATGGTGAATCAGGCATCTGTGGTTTTGGATCTGGAACCGTGGTTTCAGTAAAATGGAGATTTTCATATTTATCTAAGGCATCAAACACAAGTAAACTGAATTTTGGTGAAAATACTATTGTTTCGGGCTCAAACAACCTGGATAGTTCCTAAACCAGGGGAATCTTATATTATTTAACAATCAAAGGAATCGGTGTTGGGAATCGGAGAGAGAATTCTATGACTCCTCAAATATGTCAAATGCACACAACACTTTTCAAATATCTTGTAAGCATTGGAGAATACGATTAAGTTGAGACGTGTTAACGATCCCTTTGGACATATTCTACTGTTCTTCAAATGGTATATATATTATATATATTCCAGAAATCACTCACTCGGCCTCACGTCTCGACTAAATTGAACGAACACAAGAATTCAAACTTTGATTTCTATGGTCATTCTTTCACATCAAGCCGTCAGATCTCTTCGATCACAGTCGGTTTACATATATATTAGATTTCCAAAGATCCACTTCAAGTTTGACTGGAATTATTACGAACAACCAAGCCATGGTATATATACAAATAATGTGAAAATGAAGAATGAAAAGGGATTAATTCATTAAATTGTAAAATAAAAGCTCACGGTTGCCCGATTCTATCAACAAACTTAAAGTCTATTTTATAGTTTCTTCGATTGTTTTCATTTACCTTAGTGTCCGTTCGAATGATTTATTTTGGTATAATGAATAAAGCAAACCTTATCCAATTTTTGAAGTTTCTCCTCAAGCCTGCTTTCCTCATCCACACTGTACCCACTGCTTTCGTCCTTCATACGTTAATACAATGTAATCATAAAACGAGTAGAAATGCATAAATAAGAAACCAAACTTGAATTAAATTTTTGTACTCACCGAAACCTTGCTTCCTCGATCAGAATATGTTCCTGAGAAAATTAGTAACCATTAGTTGAAAATCATTCCAAAAATGTATCTAAGAACAGGTTAAACTAGAAGAAAGTATCACCAGCAAAAATGACAGAATGAAACACTGTGATAATGGAGATCTAAGTTTCAAGTGGAGTACTAATACGTAGACGTTTCACAAAAGTAATTATTGGCTGAGTGGCGAAGCCACATGGGGGTAGGGTCCGTAGCCTCCATAACATTTTCAAATTTTTGTTCTCAATTTATTTGGATTTATATGAAAAAGTTAACATATATACACAATTATTTTTTGTGCATCCCACGTGAAAATCCAAAGTGCCTGTTTGAGAGTTTTATTTTCACTAAATTTTGATCGATTTTGGATGACACCATTTATTTTGAGGATCTATTTTAGGATTGTAAAAAAATGCCTTTTTTTAATACTATTTCGAAAATATATATCAACATAAAAAAAACTGAATGCACGTATGGTTTGGAATTTGTAGAGATTGTTTTGTTCATGAACAAACTAAAGATTCAACGGGCCCACTTCAGAAAACACTAAATTGACTTGGCAAAAATAAAAATTAATAACGTAAACTGAGAATTATAAAGTGTGATTGTGAATGATAAAATTACAACAAACACTTTAATAGCAAATGAACTAAGATTGCAGGCTTAAATACTATAAGCATCAAAAAATGAAGAAGTAAAAATAATTTATAAGTTATGGACTCGCCGACAAGCAGGGGCGGATCGAGACCAATTTACTTGTGGGGTCAAAAATGAGATTTCAAAAATATTTAGGTTAAAAAAAAAAAAAAACTCAAAAAAAAAAAAAACTCAAAAAAAATTTTTTTTTTTTTTTGTGGGGTCATCTGACCCCACATGACCCCATGTGGGTCCGCCCCTGCCGACAAGTAAAAACCAACTTTTTTAAACGTCATGTGTTTTTAAAGCCTTTATTATATTAATAAAAATTAAGTACAAAAATACATCAAGACGAGGATTTTTTTCTTTTAAAAAAACAGTTATCACAGCACATTTTATTATTCTTAGTTGGCAAACCTGAACATATTAAGATATTTTAATGTTGTACCAAACTAATTGTATTACTTATTCAAACGTAAATATCTTGTAGATTCGAGAGCTTTCAAAAGAAATCATTTCCAAGTGTTTCTCACATTAACATCATTGCGTATTTATCAATGTTATGAAGATCAGATTGATCCGATTGATTCAATCAAAATCTGGGAATCAATCCAATATCCGATCCGATTAATTAGGAGTAGATAACATGTTAATATCAAACCAAACCAGAACCCGATTTGGTTCTACCAAAAAAAATTAATGATTTTAGTTATGAGAACCAAGAACCATTTAATTTCCTTTTTTGTATATATTAATTAGGAAATTTTGTATTCATTAGAGACTGTCCATTAATTAGAGAAAGTCCTTTAATTGATTTAGGGTAATTAGAGACAATCAAATAATTATGTACACCCTAATTTTGTATTCATTTGAATTATATTTTTTCTCTCTCTCATTTTCAATTTACACAATGTCACGACACACACACCATCACATTTCATCATGTTAGTGGAGGAGACTTTCAAGATTGAAAAATGAAATTGGTTAAGTCATTTAAAAGCCTTTAAAACTATTTTTCATTTTGATTGTTAGATAAATTATTTGCGTTCATCACAAATAAAGAAAATCCAATAAATATTCATGAAGTAATAAACGGTTAATGGTTATCTATAAAAGTGTGTTGTAAAAGTTTTTCATTATTCATCTTTTACTATAGGGATGCGCAGTCAAAATTGCTGCAATTATTTTAATGAATCATTGTTTTTACTTATTAGATAATCTATTGTATGGGAATGGAAATTGATTTGTGTATTCAAATTATGACTATAGTTAGTTTGTACTTTTGTGATCTTGATGAATAATAAATTGAACTTGCTGAATATTAGATGTTGTTTTTTATTTAATATGTATTACTAGCTAATGAATATAGTGCAAGTCTGAAAATTTAAGAAATCAAACTAGAATCAAACCAAACAAAAACCGAATGATTTGGTTCCAATTTGGTTACATTGGTTATATCATTAAAAAAATCATGAGTTAATGGTTCAACCCTATGATCTTTCAAGCAAAGTGTTGAACCAGAATTAAATAGAACTATGTTTAACCCTATGATTAATGCTTAAAAACCACTTACTTCAAAACTGGCAAAAAATCAATCAGTTAGCCTATTAACAGCTAATCGGATGGCCTGGATTCGGTTTATAGGTTATGCCATTTGGTAATTGATTTAAAAGTGATATTATTTATAATTATTAAAGCTAATTTGTACATTATTGTGTACAAATTAATGTACAGGCTCATGATCATCACCTGAAGCTATTGGTTGTTCATGTTTGGGAACTTCTCACAGGTTGTGCCTATTTGTTTCAATCTTCCTCGACATTCAACATGAAGAAGCCTAGGTTTGGCAGAAATTGATCGGTACGCAACCATAAAAATATTAAAACTTCGAGTTGAAACTATATTAATTTTTATTTTGAAATTAAAATGTAAGATTAGCAGTGTAAATAGGACCGTGCCACACATTTTAACAGACCCTATTAGGCATGACATAATGTTAAATATTTGTGTGCCAAATTAAGCATGACGTAATGTTGAATTTTTGTGTCGGATAGAGTGAGACTTTTCACGACTCAACACAATTCTAGCAGCTTTTTTTAAGTACACAACTGAATATTGCAAGAAAACTCGTCTAGGTGCCCGCACACCTAGTTCTACCAAAGCTAATTGGGCCATGCTAAATCAAATTGCTTTTTGCTTGTACAAAAATACAAGTGTAGATTATTAATCTAATCTCTATCCTGATTTCAAATAATTGCATTATGAAATAACATAAAAATTCCAATGTAAACTCGCATTTTATACGTATTGATATACAAATAACAAATTAAGTTCGACACACAATAAATCTGCAGTCAATAACATGAACCCTTTCATTCTGTTCTCATCTTCTAGTTTCATATTACCAATTCAAAACTTGTGCAGAACCCATAATCAAAATTTCAAAGTCCTGAATCTTTCTTTCCAATCGGTCAAAATTGGAAAACTAGTGGATTACTATAAATGTCAATAAATAAGGATAGAATAGTAAACTCATGCACATTTTAATAATCACCTCTACAACCTTTTTCCTTCAAACCCGAAAACTCTCCCTTGTATTCATGGAAACCTTCAATTCGATTCTCAGTCAGTCCCTCCTTCAGAACAGATCCATGACATTGGAAAGGATTTCCAGTTGAACTGGTCATCCAAATATGGCGGGTATCTCTGTATATTCCATAAGTCTCAACCCTCAAGATCAATGTGGTCGACCGTCTCACGACGATCCTTTATTTCTGCAGCAGTGGTTGAAACAGAGATTGAAGAGAGTAGAGGATCATTTGTTATCAAAGACAGAGATATCCACTTGATATGCAATCATCAAAATTAGGCTGGGCATGGTCTGGTTCGGTTCTAAACCAAAATTTTCGGGTATTTAGAGCCTGTTTAGCAGAGATTAAAATTGAAAAATTAGCCGTTATCGTTGACTTTTATTACATGAGTGGGACCTAATAATGACCATATTTTTAATTTTAATATGATTTTAATTGTTACCAAACAGGCGGTTAATAAATGGATCCGTCGGTCCAAATATAATTTTGGAACGGTTCTATTTCGGTTCGGTTCGATTTATCAAATGATTTAGGCAAGGGCGGAGCCAGGAAACTAACCGTATACGGGCACAATTTATCATGACTTTAAGAGATGGCCAAGAATAGCCTAGAGTAATCAGCTTTTGTCCACATTAGTTTTTCTTTGAAAGAATCTATCTTTTCATATCTGAATATAAACATTAGATATTCAATTACGACTGAATGCAATTCACAGGGGCAATTCTATAACAATTCACATATCAATTCTTAGGGCAATGCTCCGTTCAGAACTTATGTAATTCACCCTTCACAAAAATACAAATTACAGTGACAGAGAAGGCAATAACTCACAGTTAGAGGCAGGCAGGCAGACAGGTAAGAAGGAAGTCTGGTAGGTAGCCAATTGCCAAATCAATAGTATGCTTCGAGGCTCGAGCAACTGAACATCAAATTCCTAATTTCAGAAGTTAAAAAGTAAAAATTCAAACATTAGAACAAAATCAACAAATCAACATAAAGGGGGGGGGGGGGGGGGGGGGGGCTGATTAGCTGCGGAACAGGGATGGGTTGTCAAAAGAAAACTGAATTCACCTCATCGCTAATCCTGCTGGCTGCTGCAATTAGCTGACTGGGTTCGCCGATTCGAGGTCAAGAATCACCGGCGGAGGAGAAGCAGCCAGGGGCGACTGGTTTAGACTATAGGGGCTCGAATCGAACCGAACTACGAGAGGCGGAAGGAGGGAGGTGGAGGACGCGATGAATCGAAATGTAGGGTTGAGGTGTCGGGTGTGAATGGTTTTTCAATTAAATGGACTGGTCTGGTGGGCTGGGGAATGGAATTGGGCCTTATACATTAGGTTGGATTTATGTATTGGTAATGGTTTTGGGCTTCTCTCTTGGACTGAACGTGGACAATTAGAAAAAGGGGAACAATGCATAACTACTATTTTTAAAGTTCACATTTTATAAATAAAAACTTATTAAAATATTTCAAAAATTAGGTGATAAATAAATTTATTAAATATTAAAATATAATATAATATATATTAATTATTTATATTAATACTACATCACTACACTACCTTCCTTCCCCCCACTACACCACCTTCCCTCCACCTCTCCACGGAGACGACCATTTGCTCCGGCGACGTTCCGGCAACGTCTCCGGCCAACTTTCGACGACTTCTGGCGAACTTCCCACGACTTTTTCGGCACTTCCGACGACTTTTCCGGCGACCACTCCGGCGAATTAAAGATTTCCAAAAAATTAAAAATTGAAAATCACACCCCCACTCCCATGGATCCACCTGCCACCACCCTTGCCTCCGCGTCCTAAAAATATTACCGAAAAAATTTCAAGTCATTTTATATAATCAAGTTGCTGTCAGGTCTCATCTGTTACTAATTGTGATCAGGTGTGTACTTAATGTGACTAAGTGTGACCAAATTCGTGTTAAGTGTGACCGTCTGTGACCAATTTTGTGTTAATTGTGACCGAATGTGACTTGCATATGTTCAAGTCACATTTGGTCACAATCAGTCACAGTACACACATATTTGGTCACAAATGGTCACCACAAACAAATCTGTTCAAGGTAGGAAAGAAGTTGCAAGGCAAATGTGCTACAGATATGTCTATAAGCTTGTATTACATACATTGAGTTAGTTATTCTAGGTTGTTTGATTCATTGTTTGCCAACCTGGAAACTATGATTTTCTCTTTTATTACATAATCATAGATTTTTTGGTTGCTGTCAATAAGGAAAAATGCATTATACAGGATATAGATTGATAATTGGTTTAAAAAATCAAGCTATAGTTGTAGGTCTATTGCAGTTTATAGAAGATTTTTCTATATATGTAACAAGTAGAATGCTAGTGTGCCACAGTTGTTTTAAATCTGATGTTAATTTTAGATACGAATGTTGCTCATATTTGGAGAGTTTGTTAATGCACAAAGTATTAGAAAGGCTGCAAATTACTTTATATCAAGCCGCTGATAGGTCTCATCTGTGTCTAATTGTGACCAAGTGTGTATTGCATGTGACTAACTGTGACCAAATTTGTGGTAAGTGTCACGTCTGTGACCGAATGTGACTTGAATATGATCAAGTCACAATTGGTCACAACGCGTTTTTGGCGATTTTTGTAGTGGTGGATCTGACGGTGTGTGGTGGTGGCAGATCTGGCGGTTGTGTGTTGATGGTGTGGTGCAGGCGGCACCGACGATAGTTTTTGTGGTGTAGGCGGCGATGGTGGTGGTTGCAGCAGCAGCGGCGTTGGTGGTGGTTGGGGTAATGTTAAACTGAAAACACTCAAAACGCGTTTTGAAAATTTTAGCTTGATTATAACTGAAAATACCCAAAACGATAAATTTGTCGTTTTGAATTTTCTTTGTAAATTTTTAACTTATTTTCAAAAACACGTTTTCGAAATAGGAAAGAGAATGCGTTTTTATTGTTTTGGAAAATTAAAAATAGAAAACGACTTGAAAACGGTAAAAGAGGAGACCCTTAACTTTCGAAACTCAAATCTGGAAGGGAAAAAAACTAAGTGAGAAAAAAGAAAAAAAGAAAAAAAAATGTTGGCTGGGAAATGGAAAAGACAAAATCAACATTTATTCTCTTTTCAAACTTACTAGTATAGTATAATTTCACACACAAATTTGAGTGTATAATTTGTATTCTATTCAACAATCTGTGAATATATAATTTTCTGCCACAATCAGACTCCATTAATAGGATTTTGTTACAAATTATATTAAGCATTTATTGACATTGAATAAAGAAAACTATTTGCATCTTTGTTTGCAAATTGAATTTATAGAGACAATATATAAGATATCCCTATAAAATATATTGAAATTCCAGGTTGTTCATCCGGTTTCTATCGTAAGCTCTATGTAATCTGTGTCTTTCACAAAGCTTTAGGTGAGCCTTAACAAATCATTTTTGAATATTGAATAAGCTCTCGTATCTATTGGGATGTATGTAGTAATCCCAATCCTGACATGTAAAAGAATAACAATCTAGTTAATGAATCATCACAACCAAATGGTCTTTTGCAACACCCAAAATGCAATATTCGTCAATTGAGTGTTATTAAGGGGTCTATTACAATATTCTGACAAGTGTATGGTGCCATTGGTTAACATATTGAGATTAAACAACATTTTTTAAATGTATATTGTCAATATCTCCTTTTGTAACGATGTTTTTTTGTAACTTTTATTTATTGTTGTTAAAAGTTGATTTTTTTTTAGCAATGTTGAGTGTATGTTGTTGAAATTGCCTTTTCCAACGTTTTGAGATTATTGCAAAAAATTTCAATTTCTTTTTACAACATTTGTTGGTCGTTAAAAGGTGATCTATATCAACATTCAATGCATGTTACTAAAATGTTTAATTATATTGTACTTTGCAACGTTCACTAAATGTTGTAAAAATATACTCTTTGACAACATTTATTGCCCATTGTAAAGCTTGAACATTGCCAAGACTATTAATATATAGCATGTTACAAAAGAGAGAAAACAGAAGAGAGAATAAAAGTAAATATATTTTTTTGTGTATTTTATTGAGAATTAACACCAGCATTTATAGGGTCTAAAATGAGAATTACAGTTGGAATGAAATACACCTTCTGAACTAGATAAAACTTATCTTTGTATCATGATAATACTAAATAATCATCAATAATCATCTCATTATTTTATAACACTCCCCCTTTGATGATTATTTGTACAATAACTGTCTCGTTAAAACCTTTTTGATAAAATCCCAATAGGACAAAAAAATCAAACGAAATAAAAAGAGTACATTTATTTTTTAGTATAAAAATGCTGCCTCATTAAAACATTGCTAGGAAAACCCAGTGAGATAAAATCTAAGCGAAGGAAAAATAGTACATCTACTCCCCTGATGTTGATCACTGAAAATCTTTGAGTCGACGCATTCCAATCTCGTGAACCAATTTCTTAAATGTTGATGTTGGTAGTGCTTTTGTAAATAAATCAGCCACATTGTCACTTGAACGAATTTGCTGAATATTGATATCGTCATTTTTCTGAAGCTCGTGTGTATGAAAGAATTTTGAAGAAATATGCTTCGTCCTGTGATCTTTGATATAACCTCATTTGAATTGTGCAATAGAAGCAGCATTATCTTCATACAAAATTGTTGGACTATCTTTTGTTAAAACTAATCTGCATGATGCTTGGATATGATGAGTTATGTTCCTCAACCTCACACATTCTTGGCCTGCTTCATGAATTTCAATAATTTCAGAATGATTTGAGGATGTTGTTGTCAATGATTGCTTCGCAAATCTCCATGATATAGCTGTTTCTCCACGTGTAAACACGTATCATATTTGTGATTTAGCTTTATGTGGGTCAGAGAGATAACATGCTTCTGCATATCCCACTAAAGTAGAGCCCGACTTTTGAGAATAAAATAATCACAAATCAATAGTACCCTTTAGGTAACGAAAAATATGTTTAATATCATTCCAATGTCTTTGTGTTGGTATAAATCTATATCTTGCAAGGAGATTTATAGAAAAAGTTATGTCGGGTCGAGTACAATTTGCAAGATAAGTTAATGATCCAATTGCACTAAGTTATGGTACTTCAGGACCAAGAATCTTTTCTCCATCTTCAAGTGGACGAAAATGATCATTTTTTACATCAAGTGATCGAACAACCATAGGTGATACCAATGGATGTGCATTATCCATATAAAATCATTTTAAAACTTTTTATGTATATGTAGATTGATGAACAAATAATCTTTTTGGGAAATGTTCAATTTGCAACCCGAGATAGAATTTGATTTTTCCCAAATCTTTCATCTCAAATTCATTTTTCAAATAATCTGCAGTTTTATTGAGCTCTTCAGAAGTTCCAATTAAATTTAAGTCATCAACATAAACTATCACAATTGCAAATCCAATATTTATTTTCTTTATGAAAACAAATGGGCAGACATCATCATTTTTATAGTCTTCTTTCAATAAATATTCACTAAGACGATTATACCGCATACGTCCGGATTGTTTCAATCCATATAATGACCTTTGCAGTTTAATTGAGAACATGGTTCTCGGGCATGTATCATTTGTTTCTCGCACTTTAAGTCTTTCAGAGACTTTCACATATATGTCATTATCAAGTGAATCATACAAATAGACAGTCACCACATTCATAAGACACATATCTAGCTTTTGTGACACATTCAAATTAATTAAGAATTTAAAAGTTATGGTGTCCATAATGGGAGAATATGTTTTCTCAAAATCAATTCCTGGTCTTTGTGAGAAACCTTGAGCTACGAGTCAGGCCTTGTATCTTGTAATTTCATTGTTTTCATTTCTCTTTCGTACAAAGACTCATTTGTATCCAACATGGATTATATTTTCAGGTGTTCGAACTACATGTCCAAACACTTTTTGTTTCTCTAAGGAATTCAATTATGCCTGTATGACTTCTTTCCACTTTGACCAATCACTTCTATTTTGACAGTCTTTAACAGACAGTGGTTCATGATCATCATTTTGCATAATATCAAGAGTCACGTTAAATGCGAAAATATTGTCTATAACAACATTATTTCGCTCCCATATTTTATGAGATAACATATAATTTATTGAAATTCATTATTTTCGGATACTTGTAATTCTTCAGGAATCATATTTTTAATATTTGATTGATCAATTTTCTCTAATGTTACTTCTTCTGAAGTTTTTGGTTGGGTTTTCTCTTGTACTTTTCTTTTTCGAGGTACTGGGTCTTTTGAACCAACTGGTCGACCACGCTTTTGGTGTATTTAAGATTCATTTGCTATTGCAAATTGTCATGCAGGGACATCAATTTTTGCTGCAATATTTTTTTGCAGGTATATATGACTTTGTCACTTTTCTCGTGTCGACAAATGCATCCGATAATTGATTTGCAACTCTTTGCAAATGAATGGTTTTTTCAACATCTTGATCACATTGATTGTTATGAGAATCAAAATGAGATATAGTTGTTTCATTCCAAGAAATTTTACTTTGTTTTATCAGGATTGAGTTTTCCCCTCCCAAAGTTGGGAAAATTATTTCATCAAAATGACAATCTGCAAAACATGCAGTTAATAAATCATCTGTTAAGGGTTCAAGATACCTAATAATAGATAGTGAATCAAAACCTACATAAATCCCAAGTTTTCGTTGATGACCCATTTTAGTCCGTTGTAGAGGTAAATTATGGACTTGAACAGCACAACTAAAAATCCGCATGTGAGAAATATTAGGTTCATGACCAAATACTAGTTGCAAAGGTGAATATTGATAATATGTAGTTAATCTGATACGAACCAATGACGCAGTATGCAATATGACATGACCCCAAACAGAAGCTAGGAGTTTTGTTTTCATAAGTAATGATCTAGCAATCAGTTGTAGACGTTTAATAAATGATTCCGCCAAACTATTTTGTGTATGGACATGCGCAGCCGAATGTTCGACAACAATCCCAATTAACATGCATTAATCATCAAATGTTTGTGATCTAAATTCACCAGTATTGTCAAGACGAATAGTCTTGATTGAATAATCGAGAAATTTCACACGTAATTTTATGATTTGGACAAGTAGTCTAACAAAAACTACATTCCTAGTAGAAATTAGACAAACATGTGACCATCTAGTAGAAAAATCAATTAATACCATAAAATAACGAAATGATCCACATGGTAGGTGTCTTGGCCCACATATATCTCCATGAATCCTTTCTAAGAAAGTTGGAGATTTAATATTGACATTTGTAGCAGAATGTTTAATGACTAATTTGTCTTGCGAACAAGCTACACATGGATAATCATTAGATAAAAGAATCTTCTGGTTCTTTAAATGATGTCTATGTGACTTATTTATTATTTGACGCATCATTATAGATCCAGATGTCCGATCGATCATGCCAAAGTTTATAATTTTTTGGATCAACGAACTTCTAGTTCGTGACAATATTTGATTCAATCATTTTTATAAATGTATAATACATGCCATATGAGAGTGCATAAATTTTTTCTTTTATCTGCTTCTGGCCAGATATAAAAGAAGTTATGCAAAGATATTCGACATTATTTTCTTGTATCGTCTCAATGTGATATCCATTGCAATGGATATCTTTTAAAACTAAGCAAATTTCTTCTGGATTTGTTTGAATAAAGTGTATCGTCAATATACAATTTTGTATTATTTGGTAAAATAATACAAGCTCTTCTGGAGCCTTCAACGATATTCGATACAATTGATATCGTATCAACATTATTTTCAACTAATGTTAAGTTCAAAAAATAATTTTTTTGTCTTGAAAAATAGTATGTGTAGTTGCACTATCAATCAAATAAGTATCTTGACAATCCATTTGAACTTTTCGCATCATTATTGATCTAGTGGTGGTCCAATTAATCGTGCCAACAATAAAATCAAATTGAACTTCTAATTCAATATAAAATATAATATGATTATTTAATTTCGAAGAATATGATTAAATATTATATAATCATATATCATTTAAGTAATCAAATTAATCAATGTCCTCATGACATTAATTACATGTTGTCCTTCAAGGATAAACATGAATTTAAAATGATATATTCTTTGAAACACATGATACTTCGAGAGTACGTTGTATTTATTATTGCTTTTTCAAGAGTAATATGTTAATATTCTTCTGAAATATTGAACATTATGATTCATGCTTTTCAGGAGCAATCGAATATTATTATAATAAAAATATTTAAGAATTTACTCTTCTGGAGTAAAAACATAATTTATGTTAGATTTTACATAATTATGCTATTCGGAAGCAAGTAAAATCTAACTACAATATCAATAATAATGTGCTACTCTAGGAGCAATAGTATTTTATAATAGAAGCGTAATAATTAATTGAACGATAATTAATCAAATAATATACAAGAAGAAAAGAAAATTAAGACAAAATAGTTGAATAAATATATTTTCTTACCAAATTTCGGAGCATAGAAATCTCTCAAAACACGTATTCCTCCTAAACTACTAAACACGTAAAGGACAAGTACCTCACCAGTCACTTCGGTTAGCTTAACAATGTAATAAATTGAATGTGCCTGATTTGACGATGGACAATCATTAATTACTCGTGGTTACTTCTTAGAAAGAGAAAATTATGGGTAAGAGGAAGAGAAATATTTTATGCAGGTAGAAATCGGATGCATTCGGGGCGGACCTACATGGGGTCATGTGGGGTCAAATTACCTCCCAATTTTTTTTAAACCTAACACTAAATGCTCTACAAGGAAATTGTTTTGGTCCGTCCCTGAGTGAATCCTTTTATGTTTAGAGAAAAAAAAATTTATGGTTAAAAGGAAGAGACATGTTATGGAGGCGCAAATTTTTTTTTTTACGGCCATAAAAAAAAAATCGATTACTGTGGCAAGGAAATTATTGCATCTGTGTACAATTAAATATATACTATTTTGGAGAGAAATCGCGCTGATAACGTTTTATAAAAGAGAGAAAATAGAAGAGAGAATAAAAATAAATAGACTTTTTTTGTGTATTTGATTGAGAATTAAGATCAGTATTTATAGAGTCTAAAATGAGAGTTAAGTTGGAATGAAATACACCTTTTGAATTAGATAAAACTTATATATGCATCATGATAATACTAAATAATCATCAATAATTATCTCATTATTTTACAACATAACATATTTTATAAAGTTCATCTGTTATTAAAATGTCCTCCTTTAGTTAGTAACGTTTATGTTGGGAAACCATTGTTTGTTACAAATTAAAATTTAATTTAATTCATAGGACACACAAGTTTTCAACTACACATTTTCTCAACTTTTATAAAATTCTACTAAAAATCTAATTTTAATTCTAGAGGGTGTTTGATGTAGATTAAAATCAAATTTTAAGGAGATTGTGATAGAAGTTTTTGAAATGTGTGATTAAAAAGATGAAATTGATATTGATTGTTCGACTTTGACTTAAATTAAAATCCGATTTAAATCTAACCCATACATGCCCAGACAAAACTCGAAAGTCCACAAGCTTTAATTAAAAAATATTAAAAAAATATAATTTAAAAAAAATACCCAAACCCTAGGACGACTGCCTCCCTACTCCCTAGACGCTTCCCTTTCTCGCTCATTTCCCACACTACCAGATCGAAAGTTGCGAATCGCCGCGGTCGCCATGGAGTAGGCCTTAGAGTTGGCGCGCCAAAGACACCACAATGGCTACCGGGTCGAACTCTCTGACTTGGTTCCGAAAGGTGCTACGAATCCACGACAATAAAGCTCTCGAGCACGCGGCTTAGGGGTCCGACTTTTTGAATCCTATTTTTCGTGATCAATCCTCACGACATGGAGCCTGATGTCAGTGTTTTCCCACGGGCCAAAGCGGGCCGGGTTGAACATGATCAGGTTCTTGCTTGAGAGCCTCGTTGATCTCGATTTGAGCCTCTAAAGGCTCCGGTCGCATTTGGTGGTGCTCAAGGGTGAGCCTAGCCAGGTCTTGATTCGCTGCTTGAGGGAGGTAATCAAAATTTAATTGAATAATGACGTGCTTCTTCGTGTGATTTACTGCCTTTTTTCTGAGTGTATCCTTTGTGTAACTTCTATCCATCCTTAAACATGTAATATCATTTCTTTTGTTGGAGCAATCAGTGGAACATAGCTTGAACATGTATGTCTTAATTCTCTTTTGGTTGGTAGATTTTTCAGAATGTGTTTTTCCTTTTATATCCTGCTTATTTAGCTTTAAAATCTTTATGTTTCTTGCTGCAGAATAGTAGATGTATATTTTAAATGTGAAAGTTGAGGTTTCTCCCTACTATTTTGTTTTACATGGCATTTGAATCCTTCTCTTGAACTGAGGCGTACTTCGTGATAATTGTTATTTAGGACTGGAGATTCAAGGGGCTCTGCATTTGTGCAGTACAAGTATCATGATGAGGTTCAGAAGGCTGTTGAAAAGCTAGATGTATGTTGAAAAAATTGAAATACGGAGTTATGAACATATTTGAAGTTGTGTAGATTCTCTTTGTTGGGGTATTTTACTTTGGTTGTCCTGTGTAGGAAAACTCGTTGATGGAGAGAAATAATGGTTCAGTTTGCCAAGTTTGGGCCCAATGCTGAACGAATGTAAGTTGATTCAGAAATTTCTTGAAAATTTGTATGTGAAGTTTGGCCTGTTGAATGCTTTGTTTTTATTCAACCTACAGAGAACAATAGTCTCATTAACTACGAAGTCTGCAATTTAATTGCTTTTGACTGAAGTATGTTACTTGTTTTGCTTAGTCTGAGGCGTAAATATAGATATGATGTTTTTGCTTATAAAATGCAATCTATCCCTTCTAGATTTTGTTTATTGTATGTTGAGTCCTATACAGCACTGTGTATTTTAACTCATTGACACTTCCTAACTATTCATCAAACATGATTTATAATTTATAGTCAATTGATTTTATGTTCTGGTTTGTATCAGAGGCACTAATTTAATGACCTAGTTCTGATATCAACTAGGTGTATGTCTTTGCTGATGCTGACGATTTCAACAAGCTTCTTGAACTTTTACAAGAGATTGCCCGGAAGTTCAAATCAAAGGTCGCTCGACCTGACCATGGTACTTCTGAAATGAATCTAATATTTTTTTATTGTATTTCTCTCTTTTGCTTGCTACTGTTTTGGAATATAATGTTTATATATGTTGATATTAGAGAGGAAAAGCCCTCCATTGCTCTATTTGGTCTAGAAGAGTTGGACGATATTGTAGTAAGTGCACTTCAAGTTAGATTAGGAAAGAGGCTTCGATCATTTAAGTTTGAACTTCTGATTTCGATGTTTTCTGTTGCCTTTGTTTGTGTTTTTATAGATAATAATTGCCTTTGATTACAATAGCCATGTCAAATACCTGTCGGAGTTAGATCCTGTTCCAAGACAGAGAGGTAACAAATAATCTCCTTTCTATATATCCTTCATTGATAATTAGTGATTTGTGGATTGATTTCTCTAGAAGTAATGGTTCATGTAACTTTAGTTTTAAGCGGACGTTTATAAACCTTCATTACTTGCAGATGCCAATAGTCACTCTAAATTACAAACATTTATTTAATAATTCATAAACCTTCACTACTTGCAGATGCCAATAGTTCCTTTAAATTACAAAATTCATTTAATAATTCATAATTTTAGGGAAGAATCCAAAGAAGTTTCGCTTCAACTCTAGTGACGGATTTATTACTCATTGTTATTACATTCATAAATTTAACGAATATTGTGGAATGAATTTTGTGTAAAATAATATACATAACACATAGTTTTTTTTTTTTTTTTTTTAAATAGGTAGAAAACGACTTGTTAAAACATTAATGACAACAAGCTATGAATGTTGCTAAATGTGGTCCCTAAGCCGTTTGAAAGTAGAACATATACAACTTCCTAAGAGCTTGATGAGAAAGGATTACTAAAGAAATCAAAGTGGCATTTAATTACCTGTGGTAGAACACATGCAGCGCCCATTTTGTTGAACTTTTAGTTTATATACCAATAATATGAATTGTCAATATGTGCTTATTTCAATCAGATTATGGGTTTATTTCCATTTTAAAATATTTTAAGTAAAATCCATTAACGAACTTATTGATAATGTTGCTGGTCGAACAACACTACCGCCAAGAAATCGCGGGAAACCCAAGGAACATTTAAATATGATGTCACATGGTTCGATTTTCAGCATGTTTTAATGAGTTAAATTAGTTAGGCATGGAAAGAAAAAGTTGACTTTTGGTTCAATTTAATGGGAAATCATTTGCATTCTCTATTTATACATCACTATTTAAACATTTTAATAATTTGCATTCTCTATTTATAATCTCCACATAAAGTTTTCTTTATCTAAGTATATCACCATTTAAAACATTTTAATAATTTTCATTTAAAATTTTCTTTACCTAAGTACATTGCCATTTAAAACATTTTAGAGTCTAAGAGAATAGCTGAACCAGTTATTGAGCAGCTGGAAAAAGTCCAGCCTCGCAATGATTTGGAAAAAAATGCCTTTTAAGTCGATCACTGCTTAGAATAATTTGAATTCTTTTTTTTGCTTTCCAACACGCCAACATTCTATTCTTCTCTTTTCACTATCTTTTTCCTTTTTTCTTTGAAACACTTAGTTGATAAAATTTGCCCGTGTTTTAAATTTTACCACATTTGACTGTTTGAACGGTTCTTATATGTCCTAGGATGAATATCCTTCCTTTTAGATATTTAAAATGGTAAAATGGAATGTATCCAAAAAAATTAAGAGAACATCTTTTGAGATTTCATATAATATAAATCGATTTGTCCTACTCGGGAAATTGAAAAGAAAACTGCCCAGGAGAAACTAATGTCACATTGGAAGCTTTTGAGGAAGGAGAAGAGAGTTGAATTTAAACAAATCAAAGGTAACTTTTCGAATCCTATATTTCATTATAACGTTTTGAATTCTATTTTAAAGCATTAATTTTAAGCTAATATTTTAATTATCTTTGTCTTTAAAAAAACCCAAGAAAAATGAAGCATTTCGGAACCCAAATGAATGCAAATTTTAGACAGAATTGTTCAGGTTACACGACACTTTTCTTCGTCGAAGCACGGCCTATCACTCGCAAACGGACGGATAGATAGAGGCCGTAAACAAGTGTGTAAACTTATTTGCGGTGTTTCACAGTTGATAAAACTCGCAACTGGAGTACAGGCAACCGTGGGCTGAATATTGGTATAACACTACTTTCCACGTATTTACAAAAACTACTCCATTCTGGATCGTATGTGGTAGGGACCCTCTCCCATTAATCCGATATGGCATCCAAAAAATAGTCATATCGGCTGTCGAACAGCAACTGCAAGATAGGGACAAGGTTCTGGAAGAATTGAAAACCCATCTACTTCGAGCACAAACCAAAATGAAGTTGGCAGCATAGCAACATAGGAGGGACATTGAGTTCAAAAAAGGTTATTATGTCTATGTAAAGTTACGACCTTATCGTCTGCGATTCGTGGCAAAGAAACCTAATGAAAAATTGAGTCCGAAGTATTTTGGTCCATTTAAAATCATCAGATTATGGGGACAGTAGCCTATCCGGAGTTATCCCCTACCGCTACAATTCATCCGATTTTTCATGTTTCTCAACTTAAAAAAGGCTTTGGGAAATTTGGTAGTTAGCCAACCGCTTCCTACACACTTGGACTCAATTTTGGAATATGTTGTCGAGCTAGAACAAGTGCTTGAAGTGTTCAAAGGAGGCAGCGAGCAACAACCAGAAAATGAAGTGTCAATCCAATGGAAGGGGCTACATGAAACTGAAGCATCTTGGGAATCAGCCAGCTCCATCAAAGAGCATTTCCCTAACTTTCACCTTGGGGACAATGTGATTTTGGAAACCGGGGGTATTGTTAAGCCTCCAATCCGTTTCACCCATGTTAGAAGGAATTAGAAGAATTGAAAAACCACTAGAAGGAAGAATAACAGCATTTGGTTAGAAGGCAAGTGGGAGGCAAAATCTATTAGGAAGAGAGGTTGTAAATAGAGATAGGGAGGGAAAGAATAGTAGACAAATATTAAATGGGAAAAAAAGTCTAGTTACTATATCTTTATCTGTATTTCTCTGTTTTTTTTTCCAATCAAAGACTTGTTATAAATTCAGTTCTTTTTTTAGTTTGAGTCTTATCCAATTTTTTTTGGGTCATCACCATTTCTCTTATCCACGACTTCTTTAGGCACATGATTTTCTTTCCTCCCCATCCACTTATATGAAATTTAGCATCCTATTTTTGCACATATGCTCGGGGGTGTATTTTTCATCACACTTGTAGCAAAGTCGTAAACTCCTTTTGGTTTGGTAATTTGTGGGAGTAATGGCTTTAAATTTCATGTGGTGTTTTTGGTTTTTAAAGGATGAGTCGGGGTGGGAGGTAGTTTTTTGTCTAGTGTCCGGTTTTTTAAGTGATCGAGGGTTCCAGTTGGTGGGGTACTGGGGTTATATGGTTTAGATTGCTTTTGAACTTTGTTGAGGGTTGCGGTGGTGGATTTCTATAAATAGGCTATTTCAACAGCTTGTATTATAGAGATAGGTTTGATGATTTTAACTCTGTATATATACTATAACATACTGCTTATGTATGGAATGTCAATTAGTTCTTGTGTCTATTAGATTATGGTTGTTTTTCATTTATCCAAATAAATTCCATCAATGACATTATTGATGATGATGTAGGTCCATTTGACTCTAGGATTGGATAACCCAAGGATCAACTAAACAATTTGTGATGTTATTGTTCAGATTTCTAATTTCTTATGAGTTAACTTGTTAGTCATGGAAAGAAAAAGTTGAACTTCTAGTTCAATTAAACGCGAAATTATGCATTCTCTATTCATTATTTTCATATAAAATTTTCTTCTACTAGGGTTCATTACCATTAGTTCAAGAGAATGATTTATAGTATAATGAATTCTTAATTAATGCCTTTTGAAGTTGTAGAGAATTAAATGAAATGAGATGATCTTTAATTGAGAATTCATTATACTATAAATCATTTTGCAGAAAATTGAGAAGACATTTGCCAACAAGGAGAAAGCAATTGTCGGGAAGAAGAAAGCAATTGCCAAGGAGGAGAAAGTAGTTGTTAAGAAGGGGAAACAAATTGCCAAGAAAGAAAAAATAATTGCCAAGCTTGAAGCATTGAAGAAAGGAAAACAGTCAGACCTAAAGAAATCGAAGGTAACATTTTGAATCTACATTTGATTATAACATTTCAAGTTTTACTTTAATGCATTATTTTTAAATTAATATATTAATTATCTTTATGTTCGCACAAAAACTCAAGAGAAAGGAAGCATTACGGGACCCGATGGCTCGGAAAAGGAAGTGAGATAACAAATTTACATAAATAAAATGATTTGTTAATATTTTCTTTGCATGTGACATAATTCGACTCGTATATAATTGAAGAAAGGTGGAGTATCCTGAAGGCAGATACATTGACTTTGTTTGGAACGATCTTCGAAACGAAAAGAAGGTTTGACGTTTTGATGTTTTTAGAAGCTTAAACATTTTTTCTCAGTTTCATTACATTAAAAATTAATGGCGTGACGCAGAAAGTTGAAGTTAAAAGTGTCAGAGCATCTTCGTTCCGATTTATCGATTAATGACTGGTAAGTAATTGATTTCCATAATACATATTTTATCTTACGAAACTGGTGGAAGTATATTTACCATGATTATCCTACATTGAGAAGACACTGTCCAAAATAATCGAGAAGTATGATGGTTCGTATCCAGTTTTTAGTTATAGATATACATACTAATAGTCACTATTGACAAATAATGGACCATCCACGATTTTGAACATTTTATTAGAAATTTTTACGACATCATACAAAAAACAATAAATCTAAAGTAAGTCTGCTCGTAACATTAGGAATCATAAAAAATAAAGTTTTCTCGATTATTTCGGACAGTCTTCCCAATGTAGGATAACCATGGTAAATATCCTTCTAGCAGTTTCATAAGATAAAATATATAGTATTGAAATCAATTATTTAATGGTCATTAACTGATAAATCGGAACGAAGATGCTTTGACACTTTTAACTCTTCAACTTTTTGCATCACACAATTAATTTTTAGTGTAATGAAATTGAGAAAAAATGTTTAAGCTTCTAAAAATAGCAAAACGTCCAACCTTCTTTTCGTTTCGAAGATCTTTCAAGACAAAGTTAATGTATCTACCTTCTGGATACTCCACCCTTCTTCAATTGTATACAACGGGTCGGATTATATGTCACATGCAAAGGAAATATTAACAAATCATTTTATTTATGTAAATTTGTTAACTCACTTCCTTTTTCCGAGCCATCGGGTCCCGTAGCGCTTCCTTTCCCTTGAGTTTTTGTGCGAACATAAAGATAATTAATACATTAACTTAAAAATAATGCATTAAAATAAATTTTGAAAGGTTATAATCAAATGTAGATTCAAAAAGTTACCTTTGATTTCTTTAGCTTTGACTGTTTTCCTTTCTTAAATGCTTCAAGTTTGACAATTATTTTTTCTTTCTTGGCAATTTGTTTCTCCTTAACAACTACTTTCTCCTCCTTGGCAATTGCTTTCTCCTTCTTGGCAATTGCTTTCTCCTTCTTGGCAAATGTGTTTTCAATTTTCTTCGAAATGATTTATAGTATAATGAATTCCCAATTAAAGATCATCTTATTTCATCTAATTCTCTAAGACTTCAAAAGGCATTAACATACAATAATGTATATGAAGTTAACCATTCTCTTGTACTAATGGTAATGAACAATACTAGAAGAAAATTTATATGAAAATAATGAATAGAGAATGCATAATTTCGCTTTTAATTGAACTAGAAGTTCAACTTTTTCTTCCCATGGCTAACAAAATATCTCATAAGAAATTAGAAAACTGAACAATAACACCACACATTGTTTAGCTGATCCTTGGGTTTTCGGTCCTAGAGTCAAATGGACCAACATCATCATCAACAATGTTATTGATGGAATTTATTTGGATAAATGAAAAACAACCATAATCCAATAGAAACAAGAATTAATTGACATTTAATACATAAGATGTATGTTATAGTATATACACAGAAGTTAAAATCAAACCCATCTCTATAATACAAGCCGTTGAAATAGTCTCTTTACAGAAAACCATCACTGCAGCCCTTAACAAAGTTCAACAACCATCTAAACTATATAATCCCCCCAACTGGAACCCTCGTTCACTTAAAAAACTAGACACTAGCCAAAAAACCACCTTCCACCTTGACTCATCCTTTAAAAATAAAAAACACCACATAAAATTTAAAGCCATTTACCCCCATAGATTACCAAACCAAAAGGAGTTTGGGATTTTGCTATAAGTGATGAAAAATACACTCCTGGGCATATGTGCAAAAATATGATGTTATTTTTAATATTAATGGATGGGGGAGGAAAGAAGATCAAGTGCCTAAAGAAGTCATGGATAATAGAAATGATGATGACCCAGAAGAAATTGGATAGGACTCAAACTAAAAAAAGAATTGAATTTATAATAAGTCTTCGATTGAAAAAAAAAAACAGAGAATTACAGATAAAGATATAGTAAGTAGACTTTTTTTTCCACTTAATATGTTTGCCTACTATTCTTTCCCTCTCTATCTCTATTTACAACCTCTTTTTGCTTTCTAACCAAATGCTGTTATTCTTCATTCTAGTGGCTTTTCAATTCTTCTTGTTCCTTCTTAACATGCGTGAAACGGTTAGAGTGCTTTCCCAAAATGGGCGAAGCGGTTATAGTTGGCAACTCTGGGAAGAGATGTTGTAGAATTGGGAATTGATCTGGCCGAAGAGATAGGAGTTGGCAACTCTAAGGAGTTGTTGCAACGTTTAGAATTGGATGAGGCGAGGTGATGGGTTTTGAAGAGACGGCCTTGGACTTTGTGCCAATTATTTGAAAACTTTCACGTCTTCCCAAGGCAATCATTGGGGGGGGGGGGGGTTTGCGTGCTTCCGAGACACGCCTCTGTTACCATAAATGGTAATCATGGCGACGACCCCCTATCTCAAAGGCGACGCGTTCAGCCCATATGTGAAGCTTACCTCTTCATCAAGGTAGTAGATCTTGGTGACCTTTGATTTCAACGGCGATCCTGAGCTTTCAACTTTGAACGGCTTAGATGCAATTGGAGACGATCCAACAGTCGGGGCAAACCCTTGAATGCCTATATAAGGCCCATTCTTTGCATTTTTTTGACTTTTTACCTTTGCGAAAATCTTAAAAACACTCTCAAGCTTTTACAAGTTCATCTTTCTTCTCTGGCGAGTAACCAGAGCTCCGACGAACATTTTGGAGAAGCACGACTATGACCTTGGGAATCTCTACACCTCCATCCGCTTCGGTTTTGGCATGGTTTCACTATAACATTTCCTGACGAGTACTATCAACACTAACCACCTCGTCTTCCGCCCGAAAAAAAACTGAAGTCCCTGTATTATATGAATATCCGTACATGAACTTGAGGGACTATTGTTACGGGGTCTAATGACCCAAGACCTCATCTACCACGTGTCGAGAGAGCTGATTCCCATCGCGCTACGTAGCGGACAAGTTGAGGGTTGACCTCCGTTGAAAGTTATGCATCAGACGAGGTGAACTCAGCCCAGAACGAGGCTTCCGAAGCGTCGGCTAGCGTCTCCTTCCGAAGTGACTCACATACCGAAGAGAAGAATCGAACTCATCTGCAACTTGCAGTGGATGTAAAGGCCCGCACACTTCATCGTCTAGCCCACTAGCCGCCTCGCCTCGCTTTTGTCAAGGTCTTTTCTATGAAGATCCTATCAAAGTCCAATCCCTGATTGATTGATGTGACGTCTGGCAGGACGCAAACGGTCAACTGAGCTGCATTTGGCAGATCATTAAATATCCGCCAACCTATGGAGTGACATGATGACACCTAGGATGGGACAACCCTCAAGGATTTGATGTCTTTAATATACTTGAACCAAGAATCTATATATCTACAATGTTATTTGTCATTCTATTCTTACTTTGAAGTTGGGGATGAAATATGATCATGAATATTGGAAATGATTAACGGATCACGTGTAAACAATTCCATCCTATGCCCATTATGCAGGACTGGGTAGGGCAGATGAAGACAGTTATTGGATCACAACTTTGGCGGAACTGGGAAGTGTATTCAAATAGGTATTCAGGATGGCGACAATTAATCAATGATCTAGGTGCACGGGATACACATATTGCAATCCTTGTTTAGCTCTGGTATGCAACTCTATCATTAGCAATTATAATTAATATCAGGTATGATATGTCTGATTGACAGTCCTCCAACTCATTAACGTAGATGGACGAAAAGCCTAATGCTAAAAGAAATCTATTTGAGGTAGACATCTTAGTGAAAGAGAAAAATGGAGACCCATATATGGTTCCTAATACAGCTTTTGATGTTGGAATGTTGGATCTGGTCTGCCCACAGACAGAAAGTTGTTTCAAATAAATTTTGCAAGATGGTGGATGATGGAGTTCGGGGATGGATGGCTAATTTTGGTGAAGGCCTGCCAGTTGAAGTCAAACATATGTTGTCACCTCGCTTCAGGATGGCGACAATTAATCAATGATCAAGTAGAAAAAATTCAATTACATATCACAACTCTTTTTCCTCTTCGTGAATTTCTCGTGTTTGCTTCCCATAATAATGTGTGAAATGATTACATCTTGAGAAAAAAGCATCTATAACATTTATAATTGAACCTCTAGTCCTCTAGTCCGAATATTCAAATCCATTGTTTAATCAAGTAGATTTACAATTTCGTAGGTGAAGATCCAATTATGGCCCATAATAGATACCCAGAGCTATGGGCAAAAATAAACAGGGAATTTGTAGAAGAATGGAATAGTCTTATGGGTAAGGAAAAGGAAGATCCAGAAGAGGCCCTGGTTTTCTCATGAGGGTTGGTTTCAGGAATAGTCCAAAATAGGCGACCCTATTTTGGGATGGTGATCAAATGGTTAGTTGGCAAGCTAATGCTGGGATAAAGAGTGCAGTGGTAGGATTGCTCAGTAGTGGACTTTCAGGGTATGCTTTGAATCACAGTGATATTGGAGAATACTGTTCAGTGAACTTTCCATTTTTCAAGCATCACAGGAGCGAATAACTACTATTGCGATGGATGGAGCTGAATGCATTCTCTGTAGTCTTCTGAACACATGAAGTAAGTCGAGAAATTGCCGTGTCAAATGTATAAAAATTTAACACATATTCTAATACCATCATGCAAAAGGAGTTTGTTTCAGTGCATATTGTATATGTTGAAAACTTAAGAATAACTAACCATGAGAGGGGCGAATTTGTTTTTAAAACTTTTTCGAAGAATTAATCTAAATTCAAGTAAAGACTAAATAGATTAATTCAAATAATAAGTACAAATATAAAAACGATGTGTAAAATGGATAGATGATGCAAACGATATAATTGTGGAGGTTCGATCCAAAGCAATAATTTACGTCATTCGTTATTAAGCTCTCTGGCACGAGCAAGACATTCTCACTATGTTGATTGACTTATTGTGCAATCCAACTCTTTACAACGTTTCCAGTGACTTACAAACAAGGAGCACCGATCCTTATACAATGTTGAACATTACAGGACCTCAACATGACTTACACTATTGAGCTTTATGTGATCTCAATATGATCCACACGGTGACTTACAACAAGGAGCACCGATCTTTATACAATGTTGATCTTTAAGGGACTTCAACACGATCCATACTTTATCAAAGTGATTTTACAATAAAATTCCTCTCTTGATAAATAATACAAATAAATTAAGTACCAAGAGAGACAAACACTTCAATGAACAGTAATAAATGATGGCTCAAGTATTAGATGAAAAACTTTGATGCATATGATATTCGAAAATTAGATTCAATCAATCAAAGTATTTCAATAAAAAGATGAAGAGATAAATACAATGTAAGTTAAAAAATATTCTCAATAAATACCTCTCTTTTAATGGATTATTGTAATAAATTAAGTACTAAGAGAGAAATGAGAAACTTTGATGAATATGATGATTTTACAAGTTTAGTTCAATCAATCAAAGTTTCAACATGAAGAAGGAGAAGAAGAAGAAAAGTTTATTCAATGTAAGTGCAAGAATCTTTTTCAAAAATATATCTCTTTTAAAATTGATATAGATAAATTAAGAATAAAGAGAAATGAAAAACTTTGATAAGAGAAATAATTAGAAGTTTGATTCAACAATCAAAGTTTGTCATGAAAAAAAATATTAAATGAATGTAAAAATATAAGCTCAAAAGTATCTCATTTGAATGCTCTTAAGTGTTGAAATAAATGGCAAGTGAGTTGATATTTATAGAAGTGAAAAACGCAACTTTATGCAAAATCGGATGATCGGTTCGATCGACCACCAATTTCTGGATGACCAATATAACCGTTTGTATAGTGAGAACGGTCAAATTTTGGACCGTTGGGGATGTCCGGTTGATCGAAAATTCTGGCTGACCGTCGGTCAACTGTCGGCATTGACTTTTTTTAGGGAATATGATTTAAGTTCAAGTAATACTTTGAAAGATCAATCTTACTTTTGATAAAAAAAAAAATATCATAGATGTAATGTCTTAGTGTCACTAAGATGTCCAAAATTCGTTTTATGGCACTAAGGTGTGATTCTTGAGAATTGGGTTGAGATCAAACACAGTCACACACCAAACATAATATCGAGTTTACTTGCGATTAAGTAACAAAGATATTTGATCATACCTCGATATTTTGTTATACTTATGGAAGTACCCTGATTATCTTTGTCCATTTTGATTGATGAGCTCATAGGAGTGTTCATTTCTTAGATCTTCCTTATTTTGGTCTTGCATATTCATTTGTTCGAAATGAGTTTTCGATCCTTCATCAATAATAATACATTTCTCACGATCAAGAAGAATAGTTTCATCAAAGTGTTATGCATGGATTTTTCAACGACTAGAGTTTTTTTTGTTGAAAACTTTATAAACTTTGCTAGTCGATGAAAAATCTAGAAAGCTTCCAATATCGGATCTTAAATTAAGTTTTTCAATTTTTTTTTTTATATTCAAAGTGAAGCTTTTGCAACAAAAAACTTGAAATAATCGATATTTGAAATTCTATTTTTTCAAAATTCATAGGGGACTTTGTGTTTTTTTTTTCAACTAATTGAAACTCTATAAACAATATAGCAAGTAGTGTCAATGGTTTCGGCCCAAAAATATTTTGTCATGCTATTTTCATTTAGCATGATTATGATCATTTCTTGCAATGCACGATTCTTCTTTTCACTACATCATTTTGTTGAAGAGCTCTAAGAGCCAAAAAATTATGTTCATAGCCATAAATTTTTGCAAAAATTATTAAATACAATGTTTTCAAGTTCTCCACCGTGATCACTTCTAATGGTAGTAATAGTATGTACCTTTTTATTTTGAACAAAAAAATGTTCAAATGTATTCAAAACTTCATCTTCTAGGTTCAAAAATAGGACTCAAGTAAATCTAGAAAAGTGATCAATAATGATGAAAGCATAATGTTTACCATTTAAGCTTGTAATTCTAGATGATTCAGAAATATTTATGTGGAGAAGTCAAACAAAGTTTGTAGTTGAAGAATGTTGTTTTAAGTTTAAAAGAACTATCTACTAGTTTTCCATACATCACAAATTTTGCCTTTCTCAATTCTGACAAAATTTTAACAAAACAATTTTTGGATATTTTGAAAGTAGGTTCATACTAACATGACATAATCTTCTATCTCATAACCAAGTATCATATTTTAAACTTGATAAACATTTTTCTCCATATTCAAACTTAATGTTTATATCTTAAACATTCTTATTTCGGCTTCCTATATACGTCACCTCTTTAGATGTAGTATCCTCAATAATTCACTTGGAAGAATCAAATTTGATATGATAACATTCATCACACAATTGTTTAAAACTATGTAGATTACGTTTAAGGTTATCTACTAAGAAGACATTTTCAATAAAGGGAGATGAATGATTACCAATAATTTCAATGTCAATAAATTTTCTTTTCGCATTATCTCCAAATGTATCATGATATCCATCCTTTATTTTGAAACTTGACAATAAAGCTTGATTTCCGATCATGTGATTTGAGCATTCATTACTCAAGGTCCATTTGCTCTTTACTTTCTTTGGTACCTATAAAAAATAATTCAATTTTCGTTCTTTGGTACCTATACAACTTTGGGTCATTGATTGTTGGTGTTTGTGGACTTTGGAATCCACTTGTATTTGCTCTCAAAGTGAAATCTCTTTTTGATTGAACAATTAAAAGATACATGTATATTTTTATTGCAAAAATTACACGTGACATTTGAAATGGGGGAAGTAGAGGCTTTAACAAAGAAATTTCCAAGAGACTTTTGTTTTAAAAATGGTTTGTATCCAATTTCTCATTTATCAAAAACGTATTTTTGCTCAACAAGCATTAAATCAAAATTTTTCTTACCTTGAGTAAATTTGTAAATAATTTGAGTCAAATCTAAAATCCTTTCTTGTAAATAAGAATTCTTCTTAATTAAAGAATTGTAATCGACTTTTCGTTTTTCAAAATCATTTTGAAATTTTAAAAGTTCATTTACCCCAATTTTCAATAATTTTTTTTTTTGAATATCAAATAATTTAAAACAAGTTTTTCAAATTCTTTAAGAATTTCATCATAAGGGGTATATAATTCATCATATGAACAATTCTCAGTCAAATTTACCTTATCACCAATAACTATGAAACACATGTTAACAATTTTCTTTTGACTTCCATCTTCTTCATGATTATCATCTTCACTATCATCTCATGTTGATTGAAGGGCTTTCATTTTTATGAATATATTCTTATTTTTGCCATTTTCTTCTTTCTTTTGAAATCGATAATTTTTGCGAAAACCTTTCAATTTCTTAACAAGAAGAACCAGATCATCAAGTTTTTCATCATTCATATTTTCGCTTGAAGTGTCTTCATTAACTATGGATTTAAAAGAAATTTGAAAATTTTCATCTTCTTTACTTTTCATTGTTTTCTCCTGTGTCTCGATGTGATTTAGCTCATATGTCATCAATGTTCCATAGAGCTCTTTCAATGGATATGTGTTGATATTTTTGATATTTTCTATAAACATTCTCAACGCACTCTATTCTTTCGAGAGTGACCTAAACATTTTACTTACAAGCTCACTGTTAGTAAATTTACGATCAAAGCCTTTGAGACCATTAACAATATGGTGAAGCGAATAATCATATCAACAATAGATTCATTCTCTTTCATGAAGAAATTTTCAAAATCTTTAACTAAGAGATTTATTTAAGTTTCTTTCACTTTGCTAGTTCCAACATTAGTAATTTCTAAAGTATGCCAAATATTATAAGCAGCATCACATGTACGATACGATTAAATTTATTTCTATCTAAAGCACAATAGAGTAGATTTTTGGCTCAGCATTTAAAGACAGTTTTCTTTTATCCTCTTCATTATATTCATCTGTAGGTTTAGAAATTATTTGATTCGGTTTACCATCCTCTTTAATAACTTTTTTAGGCACATAGGGACCAAATTTAATTACTTCCCAGATATTATAATCTATTGATTGAATAAATATTGTCATTCTAACCTTCCAATAGTTATAATGAGTACCATCAAAGAAAGGATGACGATTTGTAGACCCCTCAAGATTATGAAAAATGTGGTTAGCCATTACTCAAGATTGTGAAATCTTTAAAATTGAGCACCTTGCTCCGATACCAATTGAAAGCCCAAAAAAAACTAACCAAAAAGAAGGTGAATTTGTTTTTAAATCTTTTTCGAAGAATTAATCTAAATTCAAGCAAGTAAAGACTAAATAGATTAATTCAAATAATAATCACAAATATAAAATGGATAAGTAAAAGGGATTGATGATGCAAACGAAATAATTGTGGAGGTTCGATCCAAAGCAATGATATACATCCTCTGTTACCAAGTTTTCCGGCACTAGCAATGCCTTTTCACTATATTGATTGACTTATGGTGCAATCTAACATTTTACAACGTTTTCGGTGACTTACAAACAAGGAGCACCGATCCTTATACAATGTTGAGCTTTTTGGGACCTCAACACGACCCACACTATTGAGCTTTACGGGACCTCAATATGACCCACACTGTGACTTACAACAAGGAGCATTGATCCTTATACAATGTTGAAATTCCTCTCTTGAGAAATAATACAAACAAACTTAGTACTAAGAGAGGCTAACATTTTAATGAATAGTAATAAATGATAGCTCAAGTGTTAGAGGAACAACTTGATGCATATGATAGTTGAAAATTAGATTCAATCAATCAAAGTGTTTTAATGAGAAGATGAAGAGATAAATACAATGTAAGTTCAAAAATGTTCTCAAGAAATCTCTTTTAATGGATGATTGTAATAAATTAAGTACTAAGAGAGAAATCAGAAACTTTGATGAATATAATGGTTTTTACAAGTTTAGTTCAATCAATCAAAATTTCAATTTGAAGAAGAAGAATAAAAGTTTATGCAATGTAAGTGCAAACATCTTCTTCAAAAATATATCTCTTTTAAAATTGATATAGATAAATTAAGAACAAAGATAAATAAAAAACTTTGATAAGAGAAATAATTCAAGAAATTTGATTCAACAATCAAAGTTTTTATTATGAAGAAATAAATGAAATGAATGTAAAAATATAAGCTCAAAAAGTATCTCATTTGAATGTTCTTAAGTGTTGAAATGAACAGCAAGTGAGTTGATATTTATAGAAGTGAAAAACGCCAAACTTTCTGCAAAATCGGATGATCGGTCCGATCGACCGCCACACCGGCCGGTCTACCGCCGGTCAACTATCGGCATTTTTTTTTAGGAAATATGATTTAAGTTCAAGTATTACTTTGAAAGATCAATCTTAATTTTTCAAAATTATTTTATGCAAGTAATATGAAATTAACTATTCGTGTACAAAATGATTTTGAACTATTGTCATTCATTACTAAAGATCAAAGCGTTATACCTTTACACATGATCTCGATAGGCCTAGTCTTTGATTTTGTTTCAAAATTTCTTTTATGTCGGATCTTAAACTCTTGATCTTGATCTTGATCTTGATGTTTCTTGACGTTTGATTTTAATGCTTGACTTTGATCTTGACATTCTTCATGAACCCGATTTGATTGTTTTGATTTGATCTTTTAAGCTCTCGTCTCGAATGATTTGATTTGAATTCTTAACTTTTACTTTGATCTTTATTTCAAGTCCGATTTATGATGTGTTGATTTTGACAATGCTTGATAGATTTTAACATTAAACTGTCATTACTCAAAATCAATTATTAGAAACAATATTAATCTTGTTTGTTATAATCAAAATATTGAGGATGAAATCAACCATATGTCAACATATGTTGTTGCTCAAATGGTAAAGTGGGAATTCAAATTCAAATCTAATTGTACTTAACAAATAAATTGGCATCTTATCATCATTGTACATAGTACTAGTACCTCTTCATTTTTAATTTTATTATTCTTCTCTTTTAGTGCCAAGAGATCTCACTATTGTTTGCTAATTACTGACATTTCGATCAGGGAAACAAACCGACTAGCAACATCCAGTTCAACCACAGAACTTTATCGCATTTCGCATGCTTTGCCAAGATATACAAAGCTTGGAAGTTTTACATGATCCAATTAGTAAAGGTAATTCCAGTGTTGCTAGTACAAACTCAACACAATTGGAATTGAAATCTAACTAACTCCAATAATTTTTACTGTATAGGAAGTCTTTGAAAAGGGCATACCTACAAATCGATGAATATGGTGGATTTTAGAAGAAACAAGCGAAAATGACTAAAATGGAAGAAATACAAAGTTTGGCGACTGAAATGCAATACTCAAAAGGTATGTTGAACCTCACGATGAAGATTTGAGAGTGTTAGGCATTAATTGGATGAGGAAAGAAGACAAAGGGATGAAATATAGTCAAATACTATCACATATCAAATTCCAGTCGAAAAAGTTATGCTTCAGATTTTGAGTCTCAATTTGAGAGCCATTTTTGGCATAAGAAACTTTCAAACTAGAAATATTGTATTTCTGTATGATTTGTAGCCATTTGAGTTAGATTTTGAACGTATCTTGAATTCCTTAGATTGGATATCGGGAGAGAAGATATGACCAAAATACTAAAAAGTTGTCCGGTAGAAGTAGATAAAACTATAGTATCGCATAGTTTTAAACATTGCGGTCGCATATGTTATTTCAAGGAATTTTGTGGCCAAGTTCAATAAACTATGTGGTCACATCCACTTCTAATATGTGGTCACATCCACTTCTAATATGTGGTCACATAGAGCATTTTCGGTGCGCGAAATCTGGTTTTCAAATTTGACTCAAACACTTATGAAAACATATTTCAAAACTCTTTTTAAACCCTAACACCATCCAAAAAAGATAAAGACACCCTCATTCCCCTTCCCCTTTTTCTCTCTCTCTCTTTTGCTCTTCAAACTTTTCATGGGTAGCTAAATCCTTGTACTTGGTTGAAGGAAATTGAATCCCCGGAACCAATCCAACTGTGAGATCTAAATTATTTTCATTGTTTAATTCATGTTTTGAGTATTAAATGTTCTTCTGCACTTGTTTTCATGATTGTTGCGTTTATTTTTAGGAGACCTACTAGTTTATTATTTGTTGTAATTTATCGCTAAGTTATATATCAAATCCGTAATTGTTCGATTCCTTTAATTTATGAAGCAACTAGGGTTTAATGATGCGTTAGAAATTATTAAATTTTGGGAAGAACGTTTGACTAGATTAAATACAACCACTTATGATCGTGTTATTTAGTTTCATCAATTTCTCTAATTATTAAGGCAGTTACTAGATTAAATCCATAGAGCTTGTCTTGGGTTGTTTAGTAATTAGGGTTAATTGGATAGCTTGTTTTCTAATTACCTACAATTAAGGAGAAATGTGAAAATAATTCCAACGGTGAATATTCAAAGTGAGAATTAATATATATTTGCATCCATGATTAGTTGTGAAATTCCAATGGTGGATGTAGATTTAGACCAATGTTTGTTCTTTTGAATACTTTCGTTATTGTAATTTGAGTTATTCATTAGTTGATTTATTTAAAGTTGTTTGCGGATAATCAAACCCCCCCCCCCCCCCTCATCATCGTTTACATAGTATAAAATTAGATTAATCACTTTTCGTGGGATTGACCCTTGCTTTTACTACTACATTTGTTTTTAGAAGTTTGATTTTAGAAGTTAAGGTTTTATTTTTGGGTGCCCGTGACAGCACACTAAATTTCGGTGTCGTTGATGGGGAGTGATTTAGTTTTTTTTTTGCTTCTTATTTGTTTATTTCATTCAAAAAAATCATTAATTTTTTATATTTTCGGTTTCGGTGTTTTAAGCATTTTATTGTTTTTTTTTGTTTTCGATTTTAGCATAGAATTTTTGTTCGTTTTTCTTTTACTATAGTTTTTCCTTCCTTGTTTTAAATAATTCGTTAGAGTTTCCTTGATCGTGTATGATTCTAAATCGATCTTATAATCAAGGTGATTTGTAGTATGATCAAAAAATAGAGAGAACTTTGTGCACGTTAAAGATTGACATTCTTTAGAATTTCGAGTTAAAGATTGACATTCTTTAGAATTTCGAAGAGAACGATCTCGATCCCGATCTCCTATTTGCTAGCGATTCTGATTTGGAGAAGAAGGAAGTCATGGCTGGAAATCAAACTTTGAAAGAGCTTGTAGCCCCTAATTTGAATCAACAACCATTATGCATAACATTTCCTACTTTAGATGCTACTACTACATTTGAACTTAAATCAGGAATAATACATCTCTTGCTCGCTTTTCATGGTCTTGCAAGTGAAGGTCCTCATAAGTATCTAAATGAGTTTCATATGGTTTGTACAACCATGAAACCCACGGGAGTGACTGAAGAGCAGATTAAATTAAGAGCTTTTCCATTTTCTTTGAAGGATCCGGCTAAGGATTGACTCTATTATCTACCCTCTTTGTTTTTAGAGAAATATTTTCCAGCTTCAAGGGCAACCAACATTCGAGAAGAAATCTGTGGTGTAAGGCAGGACAACAGAGAATCACTACATGCATACTGAGAGCGTTTTAAGGAATTATGTGCAAGTTGCCTCATCATCAAATTAATGAGCCTTCTCACCCAATATTTCTATGAAGGCATCATACCTACTGATCGGAGTATAATTGATGCATCTAGTGGAGGAGTTTTGGTAGATAAAACTCTCGAGGGCGCAAGGAGCAAACATGGCAACCAACTCTCAACAATTTGTTCATCAAATGGCTGTAAGTATAATATGTAGACAATAAAGACTTGTGGGATTTGTTCAGTAGTGGGACATCCAACCGACATGTGTCCAACTCTTCGAGATGAACCTATTGAACATGTCAATGCGGCAGGTGGTTTTCCTGGACAACTGCAAATGAACTATGATCCCTATTCGAACACATATAACCAGGGATGGAGGGATCATCCTAACCTTAGCTATGAGAATCCACAAGTAAATCAGTCTGCAACTTAAAATCGCCCAAGTTTCCAGCAACATAAGCAGCCATACCATCCTAGACAACAACCGAGCCAAACTTCTAATTCAGGTATGTCGTTAGAAGATATTGTTAAGTCCCTTACCACTAACACTTTACAATTCCAACAGAAAACAAAATTATTCCAACAAGAGGCTAGGACAGTATTTAAAGTTTGGAAAATCAGATAGGCCACATGATAACTGCAACTAGTCGACTATAAGCGCAAAGTTCGAGAAAATTACCCTCTTGATAAGTGTTTTTTCACACACTTATTTTACTGTCAAAATATGGAAAATTGTTTATTAATATGTTGGAATTTAGCTTAATTCTATGTGATTTATGTTTTACAGAACAACGTGATGAATGTGTCAAAAATAAGGAGAGACAAGTGGAAAATGGACCAAATTACAAATATTCAAAAGATGACGAGGTCAAATTGGACTAAGGAATTAAGCATGGGAAGAAGGAGATGTGGAGAAAGAAGTCACGAAACGAGGAACAGAATTAGAGGACCAAAACGTAACAATTATGAAATAGAATAAGCTATGAGGTTGCATAGCCTATTTCCTATGAGATCGCATGTGGCCCTTCAGAGAATCCAACACCCAGTTTTGTAGTTCTATACGACCATAGCTCCCACTACTATGCTGTCACATAGAAGTTAATTTTGACGCGAATCTCAGTTTCCTTATTTACATCAAACTTTTATGCAAACTAACTTCTTTCACGATATTTCAACCCTAGAACGTACCAGAACAGTGGTAGACACCTCCATACATATTTTTCTCTGATTTTTGCTCAAGAATCTCGATGAAGAACTAAAAATCTTGGTGAAACTAGAAAGGAACTCAATCGAAATTGGTGATTTCTCATTTTTATCCATGTGATTTGATTTTTCATTGTCAAACAATTCTAGAATTTAGATTTTTTTTTCATGAATATTTTGGAATTGGCTTAACCTTTATTAGATTTTTCATGGATTTAGTCATACTTTTTCCATTGAAAAATTAAACTATTTGGTGAGTTTTAATTTTAATTTTACTTTATTGGTGGATTAATTACTGCATTATGATTGATGTATATGGTTGATTCGTGATCTTATTCCATTAAAAAGAGTGCGAATGCGTTATAAGAAGTTTAGATTCTAGGATTACAATTGAAATAAATTGTTTTGTAATTAGAGAGTTGGGATGAAGGCCTCTACTTGAGTTATAGGAATGAATAATTGATGAGATTGATCCAATCCAATTGAGAGAATTATGATGCTTCGCTATCCCAAACATTGAATTCTTAATGTTATTCGAACAATAAGTTCTACTTCACAAACGAGAGAACATCTATCATTTTTATCATTTGAGCATTTCTTCCATCTCCTTGTGGAATCGATACCCCAAAACTGTGCTACAATTATCGTGTTATTCTTTGGGCATAATCAAATCTTGACGTTGTTGCCGAGGAGACGGTACAAAACACCAAAGGATCGACTGAAAAGGGTGATATCGTTCATTTACTACTCTTTGTTAATTTAATTTTCTTATTTCTTATTTGTTTTATTCTCATATAGTTTAGTTTTCGTGTTTTATGAGCATCAGAGATTGAGGCGAGCAAGGAAGCTCTACCGAAGGACTTTTTCTAGTGTTGGAATCACTTTCTAGCCCTATCTTTGATACTGCATCTATTGCCACGAACACCACACTATAAAACACTACGACTCATAGTGAACATGGCAATGCACCTTATAGGACCTTACAAGATTATCTTCACCCCATATGCACGTCCATACCATCACTCATCATGTTTCCGCCTAATATGCCATGTACGAAATTTAAACCGAGAATGAATCAACTTCTTCTCACTTTTTATGGACTTGAAAATGAAAACCAATACGTGCATATTAGAGAATTTGAGGAGGTGGTCGCAACCTTTCACAATCAACATGATACAACGAACGCAGTCATGCTAAAAATTTTCCCATTTCACTTAAAGAATGAGCTAAAAGCTGGCTGTATTCGTTGAGACCACGATCGATTGACACTTGGGGAGCGTTAATTCGTAGCGAATTTTTACAAAAAGATCCTGATGAAGCTATAGAATATCTAGATGACATAGCGAAAAAAGCTTATACTTAGACTGGACCTAGTACCATTGAAAGTACCAAGAGGTCACAAACCATAGAAAATCCTACTAGCACATGTATCTATCATCTTAGGGAGGGGGATAGCCTTAGAGCCAAAGTAGAAGCCCTCACTGGAAAACTAGAGACCCTACGTACTAAGGACTCGAAATCTACACAAAATGTATCATGTGTTGAGTCTCTAGGACCCTGTTTTGTATGTGGTGGAACTGATCATCTAGAACAAGAGTGTAGTACTTTTGTTGACATGAGGGATGACATACAAAAAGCCCTATACACTATTTTCGAAAACCTACAATTGTGGATGGCGAAATCATCCCAATTTCAGCTGGAAATTTGAAAACCAGCAACCTGTCCAGCCATCTAGAACTTTTAATACACCCTCATATCAGCCCACAACTTTTAGAAACTCTTTGGAAGATACCTTACATGCTTTTATAAAGGCACAAGGTAAGATAAATCAGAAGTTTAAGACTATTATCACTCATGTAGTTGAGGAAAATAAAGAGAAAAAAAATCATATGTCTAAGTTGACTAATGCCTTAGCTGTAGATGAACGTAGAAAATTCCCAGCTCAGTCTTAACCAAATCCCAAAGGGCAACACATGTCACAAACCTCAAGATCGGAAGAAAACAATCTTAAGGAAGTGAATGCTATAACCACTAGGTCAGGGAAAGTCATAGAACCAATCCACAAGCTTAGGGAAACGGAAAGGAGTCTATTGAGAGTAGCCCTAGTGAAAAAGTGGTGGAAAACCTAGTTAAAGTGCCTTTCCCTCAAGCTCTAAAGCCTATACCGAAGTTTACTGATCAAAATAGTGAAATCCTAGAACACCTCAAGCAAGTAAAAATCAATCTGCCTCTCGTGCATGTGATTTCTTAGTTTCCTACATATGCTAAAGTTTTTAAGGACTTGTGCACTGTGAAGAGAAAGTACCATGTCAAGAAAGCTGCTTTCTTGACAGAGCAAGTGAGTGTGATGATTGAGCAAATGATCCCACCGAAGTATAAGGACCGTGGTTGTCCTACCGTGTCTTGTGTTATTGGGAACTGTGAGTTTGCACAAGCTCTTCTTGATTTAGGGGCAAGTGTAAATCTCATGTCTTATGCAATTTACTTGTTGTTAGGTTTAGGTGAGATAAAATTGAAATCTGTGGTCTTACAATTAGTTGATAGGTCCACCATTAGGCCTATGGGGTAGTTGAGGATGTATTGGTTCAAATTGACAAATTTTACTATCCTGTAGACTTCTTGGTTTTGGATGTAAATGTTGATTCTAAAATCCCTATTATTCTTGGTAGACATTTTTTTTGCTACAACTAATGTTCTTATAAATTGCATGAATGGTCTAATGAAGCTTTCTTTTGGGAAAATGACTTTAGAAGTCAATATTTTCCACATCACAAAGTAGTTACAAGTGGATGATGAGTGTTATCAAACATTCATGATTGATGTACTCACTCAGGAGCAAACACTTGCAAACACCGACTTAGACCCTTTGAACTCTTTTTCTCTTAAATTTTGAAATCCCAGCTGGTTTTGATGATAAGGAGTATACTAACATTTGTGTTGTGTTTGTAAAATTGCATGATTATGGAGCATCACCATGGTAGCCCAAGTTTGAAGAGTTCTCAGAAAGAACTGGAGGACAAAAGCCATCAAGCATTGAGAGTCCTAAACCAGAATTGAAACCTCTGCCTCCAGGACTAAAACATGAATTTCTTGGACCAGATGATACCTTCCCTGTAATGATTTCTTCGGAATTGAATGCATGGCAATGTAAGCAACTGTTGAACATTCTGAATGAGCATCGATCAGTATTAGGTTGGACCATAGCTGACATTAAAGGTATTAGCCATTTAATTCGCTCACATAGAACTCATTTAGAAGAAGGAACTAATCCTAGGAGAGACCCACAACGTAGGTTAAACCCTACGATGAAAGATGTGGTGAAAATAAGGTGCTTAAATTCCTTAATCCTGAACTTCCCATTCAATAATTGCCTTAAGGGATTGATAGATTTCACATCATTACTGGTCACAATGATATCATCTACATATACCAAGATGGCAGTAAATGAGTTTCCTTGAGACTTAGAAAACAAATTGTAATCAGCCTTTGACTAAACAAACCCCAAGTTTGTAATGAAGGTTGACAATTTTGAATACCATTGGCATGAAGCTTGCTTCAAGCCATATAGACGTTTGAGCAATCTTCGTACTTTTGGTCGGGATGCTTTTGAGTAAACTGGAGGTAATTCCATATATACTTCCTCACTTAAATCACCATGTAAAAATGCGTTATTTACATCAAAATGGTGTAGAATCCACCCTTTTATGGCTGCCATCGCTAATAAAGTCATGACAATAACCATTTTTGCTATCGGTGAAAAGGTCTCATGGTAATCTAGACCTTCCTGCTGAGTGTATCCTTTTGCAACTAGTCATGCCTTGAACTCTCTATTGATCCATCCAAATTGTACTTGATTTTAAAAACCCACTTACATCCAACGGCTAATTTTCCATCTGGCAAGTCTGTGATTGCCCATGTATGATTTTGTTCAAGAGCATCAATCTCGTTCTGCATAGCCTTGGACCAATATGAGGATTCTAGTTATTACTATAACTTTGTGGTTCTAAGTGTGATGTGATAGATGTAACAAAAGCTTTGTGTGCTTGTGATAATTTATCAAGACTAACAATTGCTTCAAGTGGGAAGGGGTTACCTGAGGTTGGATGGACCTTCTGCCCTTTGAACTTTTGAAATTGGGTGGATGAGCTGGCTTGTTGGCAAATGAAGTTTTACAAATATGAAGGTGTGTTTGTGATTTTGGTGGATCGTCTTGGTAGATGAGGACTAGTATTAGGTGATGTGTTTGTGTTTTCTAGTTGATTTGAGGAATTTTCTGGTATTAATTCTGATTCATTTGCAGAGTTTCTGTTGCTTTAGTCTGCTAATGGTGTGCCAATGTTTGGTGGTGTAATATGAAGTTTGAGTAAATGGAAAGTCTGATAGGTCAGACACTCTCTTGGTATTTGACTGATCAACCCTTTTGCAAGGGAAGACATTCTCATGGAATATGACATTGAGACAAAAAATTTCTCAGTCTCCAAGTTAGGTAGTTTGTATCCTTTCATTCCAAATGGGTAACCCAAGAAGACACAACTTATAAGAGATGTTTTACTTATACGTAATTCTTTTTTAAATATAAGTTAATATTTAATTCAAAAAGTTAAATAAATTTAATTTTACTTAAAATTTGATATTAGTATTTTTTAGTTATAATTAATCTTTATAATTATGAGTAAATTTTGTACTTTTAAGTAATTTTTACACCTGATTTTGTCTTTTTTAGTAATATTTTTACACAAATAAATTTTTATCTTATGTAATTTCTAATTATAATATATTCTTTTTTGCATATAAATAATTTTTTAGTTAGTATATTTTTATTTATAAATTAGTATTAAACAAAATATGTCGATTGAAAATAATTATTTTATAAAGAGTAAAATTAGAACAAATTTCAAGAAACAGCAAAAAATCTCCTAATCGATGGGTTGAGAGAATCGATCAAAATTACACTACACCATTTTTGGGTATTTTGAAATCATCCAAAATCAATGTCCAAAAAAACTAACAATCAGTGATTCTTCTAACCGTTCATAAATGGTGTCATCCAAAATCGATCAAAATAAAACTCTCAAGCGTGCTCTTAGGATTTTCACGTGCGATGCGCAAAAAAATGTTGGAGGGCAAAAAATATATATTGTGTTTATATGTTGAACTTTTTCATATAAATCCATATATAAATTTAGAAAAAAATTGAAAATGTTATAGAGGCTACCAACCCTACCCCTACATGGCTTCACTACGCAGCCAAGAATTAGTTTTGTGAAACGTTGACATATTAGTCTCCCGCCACAAAATATATACTCCACTCGAAACTTAGATCTACATTTTCACAATGTTTCACTCTGCCATTTTTATTGGTGATACTTTCTTCTAGTTTAACCTATTCTTAGATACATTTTTGAAATGATTCTCAACTAATGATCACTAATTTTCTCAGGGACATATTCTGATTGAGGAAGCAAAGTTTCGGTGAGTACAGAAATTTAAATTAAGTTTGGTTTTTTACTTATGCATTTCTACCCATTTTATGATTACATCGTAGTAGGGTATGAAGGACAAAAGCAATGGATACAATATGAACTTGGAAAGCAGGCTTGAGGAGAAACTTCATAAACTCGATAAGGTTTGCGTTATTCATTATACCTCAAATCAATCATTCGAACGGACACTAACGTAAATGAAAACAATCGAAGAAACTATAAAATAGATTTCAAATTTGTTGATAGAATCGGGCAACTGTGAGCTTGTATTTTATAATTTAATGAATAATCATTTGTCATTCTTCATTTGCACCTTATTTGTATATATACCATGGCTTGGTAGTTTGTAATACTTCCAGTCGAACTTGAAGTAGATCTTTGGTTTGGCTAAGACTTGATAGGAAGGACAACACTAATACGAAGAAGTAATTAAATAAAAATATAACTTATATTTCTCAACTTCAAAACTTACACACTTGACTTGTTACAAAATGAAGGAACTCTACTCCTTTATATAAGGTTTACACGAAACTTCTAGACCACACATTTTCCTAGAGACTTCTAGTCCACAAATTTCATTAGGCTTCAAGACCACATATTTGGACTAGATATTTTCCTAAAATATTCTAGTAGAATTTCTAGAACCATATAATCTACTTGACACACTACCACATTTATGACCACATCTTTTACTAAGATATTTACATGGATCTTTCCAACAATAATAGACTTTGTTAGGCTTTTTAATTGAATTGGGCCTATGAGCAAAATTCTTAGGCCCATATTAAATAACAACAAAATTGAAATGTTAGACTTTGATTAAATATTCTTTGTAAACTAATCTTTTTTTTTTTTTGAAATGTAATTAAATAATGTTTGTATTATTTCTTATTCTAATAATTTCCTTTTGTTTTAATTTTTATATATAAAATTAAATAAATAATTTTAAATTGATAATTACCAAAATGAATTATTATATTTTAACAAATTAGCAAATTCTTATATTTATCCTTTTAATATTTTAATTAATTTAAAATTCTTTAATTAAATATTATTTGTAAACTAATTTTTAATTTTTTCAAATTTTTACGACATCATACGAAAAACAGTAAATCTAAAGTAAGTCTGCTTGTAGTACTAGTAATCATCCTTGTGCGGTTGCGCATCTTCCCCTACTTTTATCAAGAAAGAGTTCAAATCAATAAAAATTATATTTCACAATCAAATAAAACGAATTAATCTAAACATTACCAGCACAAACTATAGGAAAAGCCAAGCGTTGATATTCCAACTCTAATTTTTTCACTTTTTGCTCACTTATCTTCAGATTTTTGATTGTTCTCTTTTTCTTCCTCCATATTAACCGAAAATGGTTAAACATTTGATGAACAAAATAAGTTGCTAGCTACAATGTTGGGTTAAGGTTGATTATATTGCATTAAATGTAGCAACACATCTGTAAATTGAGAATTGGGTAGGAAACAAGATTGTCCGATTTTTTTTCTTAATGCAATCCATCTTTTATAAGCCATTAATTATGTTCAAACATGACAACATATACATAAGAATACTTTTGATTGAATAGATTCTTTTCAAAAATAAAGTTTTTTCGATTATATCGGACATTGTCTTCTTAATGTAGGATAACCATGGTAAATATCCTTCTAGCAGTTTCATCAGATAAAATATGCAGCATAGAAATCAATAATTTACAAGTCATTAACCGGAACAAAGATGCGTCACACTTTTAACTCTTCCAACTTTTTGCATCACACAATTAACTAAATGCAATGAAACTGAGAAAAAATGTTTACGCTTCTAAACATAGCAAAACATCAAACATTCTTTTCGTTTTGAAGATCGTTTAAGACAAAGTCAATGTATTTATCTGCCTTCGGGTACTCCATGAGGAAATACGTAAAAAGGGCCTATTGATTACCCCATATTTTCACTTTCGCCTTTGACCAGTAAATAGAATAAAAGAACAAAAAAGTTAAAATATAACTTTACACAAGAAAAAAACGAAAAATACCCATTGGAGAAAAAGCAAAACTTTTACAGCCGACCATCCAAAACCGACCACCAAGCACAGTTGACGAAACCGACGATGAAGTCTCCGACGCCGTCAACCACAAAAACAACCTCGTCACTTGCGAAAGCTAATGTTAGTTTTTGTGATTAAAATCAAGTTTTTCATATAAGGAATTCTAATGATTTTTACATTTTTTTAGTTTATTTGTTCATGTATAGGTAGATAAGCTTGAGTATTAATGATCGTGGAGAAATTTTGGTGTTTTTAGATGTTAATCACTCGTTATTCGAGCTCTCCATCGTCGAAAATGGCAATTTTCGACGATGGAAAGACGACTCCTTATTAATAGCCTACCAGCTGTTAACGTTTAATTGTCGGCCAGCTATTAAACGTTAACCGCCGGCCGGTTGTTAACAGCAGGTTGACCCGACAAAAAATATTTGGGCCGGCTATTAACAGTCGGTCCACACTGTAAAGGATTGACGCTAGCAGTTGGCCCAGACTTTTAACGTCAACCCACATGGTTTTTTATTTTTTTTTATTTCATTAATTATTTAGTATTTCGAATATTAAAAAAATACTTTTTATCTGTATTTAATTTTTAAATATCATTTTGTTTACTTCATTTTTTGTTTTTATAATTATTTATTTAATTAAATAATATATGTATGAAATATTATTTTTCAACAAACCAGCGAGTTCTTATTTTTTTTCATTTTAATAGTTTAATTAATTTAAATTTCTTTGATTAAATACTCTTTGTAAACTAATCTTTAATTTTTTACAGATGTAATTAAATAATATTCGTATTATTTTTTATTCCAATAATTTCCTTTTGTTTGAATTTTTATATATAAAATTAAATAAAAAAAATTCTAAATTGATACTTACCAAAATGAAGTAAATTCTTATTTTTTTCCTTTTAATATTTTAATTAATTTAAAATTCTTTAATTAAATATTATTTGTAAACTAATCTTTAATTTTTTCAAATTTTTACGATATCATACGAAAAACAGTAAATCTAAAACGAGCGTGCTTGTAGTGCTAGGAATCATCCTCGCGCAGTTGCGCATATTCCCCTGGTTCTATCAAGAAAGTGTTCAAATCAGTAAAAGTTACATTTCATAATCAAATAAAATGAATTAAGCTAAAAATTACCATCAGAAACTATATGAAAAGCCAAGCATTGATATTCTAACTCTAATTCTTTCACTTTTCGCTCACTCCTATTCAGATTTTTGATTGTTCTCTTTCTCTTCCTCTATATTAACCGAAAATGGTTAAACATTTGATGAACAAAATAAGTTGCTAGCTACAATTCTGGGTAAGGTTGATTATTTTGCATTAAATGTAGTAGCACATCTGTAAACTGAGAATTGGGTAGGAAACCTAATAGTCCGATTTTTTTCTTCTTAATGCTATCCATCTTTTTTGAGCCATGGATTATGTTCGAACATTACAACATATACATAAGAATACTTTTGATTGAATAGATTCTTTTAAAAAATAAAGTTTTCTCGATTATTTCGGACATTGTCTTCTCAATATAGGATAAGCATGGTAAATATCCTTCTAGCAGGTTCATAAGATAAAATATGCAGCATAGAAATCAATAATTTACCGGTCATTAATCGGTAAATCGGAACGAAGATGTTCTGACACTTTTAACTCTTCAACCTCCTGCATCACACAATTAATTAAATGTAATGAAACTAAGAAAAATGTTTACGCTTCTAAAAACATCAAAACGTCAAACGTTCTTTTCGTTTTGAAGATCGTTCAAGACAAAGTCAATGTATCTATTTGCCTTTTGGATACTCCACGAGGAAATATAACTTTACACAAGAAAAAAGTCAAAAATACCCCATGGATAAAAAGCTAAACTCTCATAGCCGACCATCCCAAACCGACCACCAAGCACAATCGACGAAACCGACGACGAAGTCACCGGCGCCGACAACCACAAAGACGACCCCGTCACTTGTGAAGGAGACATTAGTTTTTGTGATTAAAATCAGGTTTTTCGTATAAGGAATTCGAACGATTTTTAATTTTTTTAGTTTATTTGTTCATGTATAGGCAGATCGGCTTGAGTATTAGTGATAGTGGAGAAATTTTGACATTGTTAGAAGTTAATCACTCGTTATTCGAGCTCTCCATCGTCGAAAATTGCGATTTCTAGCGACGAAAAGTCGGCTGCTTATTAACGGCCGACTAGCTGTTAACGTTTAATTGTTGGCCCGCTGTTAAACGTTAACAGCCGGTCAGCTGTTAATGGCAGGTTGACCCGACAAAAAAATATTTGGGCCGACTATTAACAGTCGGTCCACACCATAAAGGAATGACGCTAGCAGTCGGCCCAGACTTTTAACAATTGGCACACGTGGTTTTTTTTTTAAATTTTATTAATAATTTAGTATTTCGAATATTAAAATATACTATTTATCAGTATATAATTTTTAAATATCATTTTGTTTAATTCATTTTTTGTTTTTTATAATTATTTCTTTAATTAAATAATATATGTATGAAATATTATTTTTCAACAAACAAGCGAGTTCTTATTTTTTTTTTTTCATTTTAATAGTTTCATTAATTTAAATTTCTTTGATTAAATACTCTTCGTAAACTAATCTTTATTTTTTTCCAGATGTAATTAAATAATATTCGTATTATTTTTTATTCTAATAATTTCCTTTTGTTTTAATTTTTATATATAAAATTAAATAAAGAAATTCTAAATTGATACTTACCAAAATGAAACAAATTCTTATTTTTTTCCTTTTAATATTTTAAATAAATGTAATGAAACTGAGAAAAAATGTTTACGCTTCTAAAAACAGCAAAACGTCAAACGTTGTTTTCGTTTTGAAGATCGTTCAAGACAAAGCCAATGTTTCTATCTGCCTTTTGGATACTTCACGGGAAAATACGTGGAAAGGGCCTATTGACTACCCTATTTTTCACTTTGACCTTTGACCAGTAAATAGAATAAAAAAACAAAAAAAGAGTTAAATATAACTTTACACAAGAAAAAGCCAAAAATACCCCTTGGAGAAAAAGTAAAACTCTCACAGTCGACCGTCCTAAACAGGCCACCAAGCACAGTTGACGAAATCGACAACGAATTCACCGGTGTCGTCAACCACAAAGATGACCCCGTCACTTGCGAAAGTGAACGTTAGTCTTTGGTATTAAAATCGGGCTTTTCATATAAGGAATTCGAACGAATTTTACATTCTTTAGTTTATTTGTTCATGTATAGGTAGATTAGCTTGACTATTAATGATAGTGGAGAAATTTTGGTGTTGTTAGAAGTTAACCACTCGTTATTCGAGCTCTCCATCGTTGGAAATAGCGATTTCCGGCGATGGAATGCCGACTGTTTATTAACAGCCGACCGACTGTTAACGTTTAACTGCCAACCCGCTGTTAAACGTTAACAGTCGGCCGACTTTTAACATCAAGTTGACCCCACAAAAAATATTTAAGACGTCTATTAGTAGTTGGTCTAGACTGTAAATGATCGATGCTAGCAATCGACCTAGACTGTTAACATTCGTCCCACGTGGTTTTTATTTAATTTTTTTTTAATAATTTACTATTTCGAATATTGAAAAATATTTTTTATCTATATTTAATTTTTAAATATCGTTTTGTTTAATTCATTTTTGTTTTTATAATTATTTTTTTAATTAAATAATATATGCATTCTTTTTTTATTTAAAATTGATAATTACCAAAACGAAATGTTATTTTTTAACAAACTAGCGAATTCTGATTTTTTCCTTTTAATATTTTAATTAATTTTAATTTCTTTGATTAAATATTCTTTGTAAACTAATCTTTATTTTTTTTTTCTTATTTTTTTCCTTTTAATTTTAAATTCTTTTGTTAAATATTACTTGTAAACTAATCTTTAACTTTTTCAAAAATTTTCGACATCATACGAAAAATAGTAAATCTAAAGAGAGCATGCTTGTAGTACTAGAAATCATCCTCGCACAGTTACACATCGTCCACTGCTTCTATCAAGAAAGAGTTCAAATCAATAAAAGTTACATTTCATAATCAAATAAAATGAATTAAGCTAAACATTACCAACAGAAACTATTGGGAAAGCCAATTGTTGATATTCCAACTCTAATTCTTTCACTTTTCGCTCACTCCTCTTCAAATTTTTTATTGTTCTCTCTCTCTCTTCCTTCATATTAATCGAAATTGGTTAAACATTTGATTAGCAAAATAAGTTGCTAGCTACAATTTTGGGCTAATGTTGATTATTTTGCATTAAATGTAGCAGCACAATTAATTAAATATAATGAAATTGAGAAAAAAATGTTTATGCTTCTAAAAATAGCAAAACGTCGAACATTCTTTTTGTTTTGAATTATTTTTAATTCTAGAATTTAGATTATTCAGTTTTCAGTATAAAGCTTTCAGCTTATAGTATTGAATAACAAAAGTTTTCAAAGATTTTCGTAAATATTAGATTAATTATATTCGTTATACTTTATATTTACTTATTTAGATTGGAGAACGAAGGATTTTATGATACAATCATGTTTCAATTTTTAAGAGTACTATCAGATTTCGAAATTTTTCAAAGTTTCATAAGAGTAAGAATTTTTAGAAAATATGCATAAATGGAAGAAAATATACTTATTTATAAATTAATCACTCGCTGAGTTACAAGCTTATATATTTTGTCACCTATTTTCTTATTAGATAGTAGCTGAGTTGAGCAGCACTGGAGTCTATTGATCAACCGACTTGAGCCACACTTTGTCTTTAATCGTATGACTCATTTTGTCAATTTACATAGTTCATATTTCTTTTGGGATATATGCATGTGTCATCAGAAGAGTTAAATTGTAATTCATGTATTCATGTCATGGGCTCACTGCATATTAGGTATTTTAAGTACATTTGAGATTTTTGTTTGTAAAATATTTGTAAAAGTCGACTTCCCAGTATTGTATTGTGAATAGTTTGAGTTTTGAGGGGCTGGTGTACTCTATTCTAAATTATATGTAATGGTTGGTGAATATTGATTATCGTTCAAGTGGTTTTAGTTCATATTATAGAGGAAACTCTGTCAAGATTTTCATAAATTTGAGTCACAGTTAGAACACGTCAAAGTTGCCCTGGTGGTGGGTCCGACACTTAGCTGGTATCTACCATCGACACATGACACGTGTCGGGTCCATTAGGGGGACTTGGGATGGGGCATGTCAAAGACACTCGGGACAATGCATCGACGACCTTGTTTTCCAATTCGGGTCGATATTGAATCTCAAACTCATATCCCGTCGATTTAGTGATCCAACGTTGAAATTTCCCAGCACTATTTGTTCCAACAAGTACTTTAAGCTCCGTGGTTAGTTCACACAAGAAATCGATGTCCCAATAGGTAATGCCGCCATTTTTGTATAGCCAACACTATGACCATTAGCTCCCTCACATAAACCGGTTTCTGTTGTGATCTGGTGGACAACACCCGACTAAAAAAGGCAATAGGTTGCTGGTCGTGCATCCGAACTGCTCCCAGAACGTAACTTGATGCATCTGTTTCAACTACAAACATCTTTGAGAAGTCAGGAAGAGCTAGAACTGGGACTGTGGTCATCGCTGTTTTAAGTTGTTGGAAAGCTTTTTGGGCTTCTGGTGCCCACCTAAATGCATCCTTCTTTAATTGTTGTGTGAGTGGCCAAGACATAGCCCCATAACCGGCCACAAACCTTCGATAATACTCCGCTAACCCCAGAAAACCACGAAGTTCCTTAAGAATTCGCAGTGGCGGCCAGTTCACCATGGTTCATATCTTGCCATTGGTGATGTCTTTCCACTTTTGCGTGTTTTTATTTTTACAATATGAATAACTAATTTTTATATTAGGGAAAAAAATGTAGTCAACTTGCGATCCTTTATTTTTTTTATTCAAGATTTCTGCGATTTATTTATTTTTGTGTTGATTTTATTATGAGTTTAATGCATTAAATTACATGATCAATAATTTGATGATTATTTCAGTCTCTTACGAATCGGAAGATGAGTTTGAAATTTAGACCATATAATAAAATTCGATAAATTAGTATAACGTGTAGAGATACATATACTAATTATTGCAGTCATAATATGAATTTTTAGAACTAGTGTTTCGTTTAACTAAACTTGATTCACATAGAGATATGAAATTTAATTAGTTAAATAGGTTCAATGAGAACTCGATATGGGTAAATTGAATACACTATAAAAATTCGATCGAACACTACATTAGGTTATGAATCTTGAATTAAGAATAAAGGAGATCAATAGATGAAATTGTTATACCCTAATATTCATCACATATTTGAATTTTCAATTATCCATTGTCTACAATTTTTTATATTTTCAATTAGTCAAAAGTAGTTAGGAAAAATCATCAAAATTATTTACATGCTTTTGCCAAATAAGAATTAGAAAAATCTAATTAAGGTCTAAAATATAGTTCTTGTGGAAACGATAATTTGGATTCAATGGTCCACTATATTATTTGTTACGATATTGTACACTTGCGATATAAAAAATGCAACACTGGAGTAAAAGAGGTATTTGGGATTTGAGAACCTCAAGTTCGCCGAGTTTTGTTATTATATAAATTTATTACAGATATGAAAATAAAAGACAAAAATAGAAAATTTAGCTATCTAGTAGAAGGTGGTTTTAGCCTACTATCAAAAAGCTTCTTGTTTATATCTTATTGGCAAGAATTCAAGTTCTCCCCCATCACAGTCTTCTGGTATAGAAGAAGAATGAATCGAAGTGAGAGACCGGGGGTAACAGAAAAGAGTCGAGTCGATCAGGCTCGACGATCAGAAGAAGCAAAATGAAATCAGCTCTATGCTTGGACTTAGGCCCTTAACTGGCTTTGTGCCTATTTGCGTGGCGGGAATTTACATGGAAAGATCCTAAGCTCTTATTTATATATAGTGTTTATCACATATGGCGGGAAAGAAATAATCTAATTTTTCGAGGAGAGGCAAAAAAATTCAAGAACGTTAGCTCATCTTATTATTCTTTGTATTTAAGGGAAGGTGGGCCTCCATCTACAGGTCATGGATACCAGTAGGAATAGGGTGATAGAAAGGTTACCGAACCTGGACCTCAATAGCCTTACAAACCTATTATACACTTAAAACCAAACCTCGAAGAAGGGTCAATACTATTTGTGTACGAAGCGACTCAAGGGGTCATACATTGTACAACAAGCGTTTGAATCTATAGAATAAGCACTATGAACTATCTGCTTCAAAGATATAGTTGTCAGAAATGAGTTCCTTACTTTCGTAATTATTGTTTTCTTTTTTTAAATGATTGCTAATTTAAACAAAAAAGTAAAAAAGTGCCCACGCCATTTTTTTGTGCAACTCATGTATCAGACTTTCCTTGATCACCTTTCTTCAACGTGCTAGTACAAGTAATAGGAGTAATGTCTAAAATATAAACCAACACTATACAAATTTAACAAAATAATCGAGAAGATATGTATAGTGTTCATTTAAACTAAGCTTAATCGATTATTCAGCTTCATTTTTGTTGCCAACTCTTTATTCAAGTAACAATGTTAAACATATGAATGTTTGTAAAATGTTATCGTATTATTTATCACCATTAAGGAAGTAGCCGAAACTCACAACTATCAAATTTTGAATACTTATTTGAGATGAAACCACATTTAAAAAAATCTCCATATTGTGTTCCCTAATAAAACCATTCAAACCAATCAATATCTGATATGTTTCTAAACAATACTTTGCTGTTGATGTTGATTTTAATAAAAAGCGTTAGAAGATAATGTTGATATCACAATATACTGTTAGAAGTGTCACAAAACGAAAGAAAGTTTAAGCATATTCACTATTGTTTATAATAATGTGTGACATAAAAGTGGTGAAGGAAAGTACATTATTCTAAACTTGAAGGTAAATTTAGTTTGTGTAATTTTTCAAAAGATTTCTGAAATTGTCAAAAGCCTCAAAAGAAGATATCTGAAATTTGCAATAAATTAAAATTTTAAGTTTTGCCAAACATGTAATAAGAATATCGCCCTCCGTTGCACCATCGCTTTTTCTGAAAATTAATGTTATTCATCTAAAGTCTAGATGATCATCAATTCACGTGACAATAATTACATTGTGAATAGCATTATTCTTCTCAAAATGTCCATAAAAGAATTCTCTTTTTACCCTAAAAAAATTAGAATAACGCTATTTCTACATCGTGATTACAGATTGATGTACATAATGATGCGAATTATATTAATCGACTTCCAATTGACCTTTTTTCTTCTCTGTTTTTTTTCTTTCATGTTATCATTATGTACATCAATCAATAAATCATGAGTGCAAATAACATTATTCAAAAAAATCCTCGTTATTCAACAATATCCTCACGTAAGTTCACAAGCTTTAAAAAAAAAAGAGCAAGCTTTCTCTACCACTACTATCACATGTTCATAATTTTTTCAATTTTAAGGAATTGTATAATCAAAGCTTTATTTTTTCATATAAAATGTTATTGATTCCTTTTGTTTTATGCACTGTTTTATTTAAACTGACACAAAGTTGATTACTTATATATTTTTTAACCAAATTTTTAAACAAAATATGTAGCTATATTGTTTCTTTTACGTATCGCTTTCTTCGTCAGCTACTGCTAGATGTTGATTTCCCAGCATTGTAGCCCCCCAAACCAAAATACCTAGGTTCGTCATTGGATTTTTTATTTATTTTTTGAAGTAGGAACCTACAGCTGCTACCCGTAAGTGCGCATTGGGTAAACCTCGTTCCATGTACAGTAGCCCGCAAACCGCACTAGATAAGTCCGGTGCGACGGACTCGACCGAGGAAGTGTTGGTGTTGTAGTACATGGTTCGCTCATACTAGACATCATTTTTCAAAATAAAATTAAGTGCTTATTAATTGTAGATCTTACAAAATTTGCAAGTAAAAATCAGCTTAAATTAGATGGCAAATTACTTAGATCTGACACTTTAAACACACTCCTTCCCTTTACAAAAATTACATAACAAATTTTAAGTTTTGGATAAAGCATTCCTCCGTTGATCACCTTTCTTTTACGTGCTAGCATAAGTAATAGGAGTAATGCCTAAAATACCTTTACGAGTTTTCAACCATTTTGTGGCTTATTATATAACAATGTAATTGGATTGATCTCCTCGTCTTAGTGGGTAGGATAAATTTTTTTTACTGATGACGTTGCAAAAGAACCTTAATTAATGTTCTCTGAGATCAAGATGATTTCAGATAACAATAATTAAGGTTCTCTTGCTATGTCAGTAGTGAAATTTTTTTATCCTACTCGTTGGGAGAAGGAGATCAAGACTGAACAATGTAATACCAATATCTTTTAACAATTCTAACTAATGAAAAAGTATTATAAAAGGAGAATAAAAGTCAATAGACTTTTGCGTTTTATTGAGAGCCAAATCTCCAAAGTCAAGAACAATAATTCAAGAATCAAAAGAGTCAATATTCAAGATTACAAATTAAGAAACCAAACAGGAAGAGATTCCAGTTGATCTTCAAGATTCAAGATCCGGAATCAAGATCTTGTAATAAATAATCATTCCCAATGATTTAAAGTATGTTTCGCACTTTATAATTCTATTGGAGATTTAACATGATGATCTTGGCAAGAAAGTATTTAGGTTTTCAAGTTCTTGAGAATTTAAAGTTTTATTAAAATTCTAACTTTGGTTTATTCTGAGGTAAATAAAAAAAAAAGAAGGAGAAAATAGAAATAAAAAGGTACAAGACAAATCAATTTTAAATTTTGGTACTTCAAGTTTCTTTCACTTTCAGATTACTATTTTTTTAAAATAGATTAACTGAAACAACATGTTACCAAAGGAATATTAGGACAGTTGTGTGCGTAATCCATGGGAGTATTGATCAGCGCAAAGGAAAATTAATATTTGGTCGAATTATTTTCATACATGGTAATAAATATGTAACAATTATAAAGTTTTTTTTATGTGAACAATGAGTTGGTACAAAGATAGCATAATTTATTATCAATACTTGATTACTACACCAAAAGCACCACTCACAAGTTGATATTTATATTCAAAGACTATATATCAATATTGTGTTTGGTCTCTTATGATGAGGCTACCATTATTTGAAATTATTGATTTCCAATATGGATTCCCATTTGAACATGTTCTTTTGGTTTAAATTCTACATTTAGTTATCCATTCTATCCATGTTTACAAGATGTGTCAATATCAGTTCAATTCCTATGCTTGAACCAAATTTTAAGTTAAAAAATTAAGGACAATTCTATTTGTACATTAATGAATGATAATAAAAAATTAAGGACAATTCTATTTAGCACAATTGATGCTTAGAACTAGTTCTAGATTGTTCCACGAACGAAAACGCTCCAATTTTACTCAACAAGTTATCATAGTGACTTCTTGAAAGGGGTCATCAAATTTGAAGCTGCATACACACAGGAAAGGCGCTCCTGATCATCAATAACATATATTAATCATATAAAAATGGAAGATACTATATGTACCAAATGTTTTACCCCCAATAGGGGGCTTCCACGTGTCTATTATGTAAAACATTTGGTACATTAAGATAAATCCTATAAAAATTTGCAATGTACATAGATTCAAAGCTTTTGACAGCATGGACAGACATTGAAAAAAAAAAAAAAAAAAAGAAACCCATACTTCCTTTCTATATTAGTTTCGGTATTATTTTAGAACAAAAAAAGGAAAAAAATTGCTTTACAAAATTATTTTGCAAAATCTACCAAGAAAAATTACAAATTGAAATAAATCTTGATTCGCTAAACAATTAAAAGTGGGCTCTACTACTATCTGAATTGTTGAAACATGAGGATGCAATGGCAATCTAGCCTTCAAGAATATTCAAAGCAAGTATTTATTTATTTTTAAATGAAATGGTGAGCATGGATAGATATTATCTTAGTAAGATAACTATGAATATTTTCTTTGTTAGAGTTGAGCAACACTTGGGTGATAACATCAGGTATATTTGGAAAAGATTATAATCTCTTTTAAAAAATCATCCACATGAACAATCACTTTCAACCAAACAAATTACTTGATATTATTTCCAAACACGCCCTGATTCCCAAGAATTTGATGATATATGTTTTAATTATTTATATACTGACAATATTTAGCTTTTAAGTGGAAAATCACATATAAAGCACGATGATAATTCTCATAATATGTAAAAAATGGGAAAGAAATGAACCATGAATGAGCCCCCCAGATTTAAGTCAATTTATGCATGTTTACACTGGAAAGAATCAAACTGTAAAACCAAAGTGTTTTCTGCATGACTAACAGAAGAATAAAAGTCTAGAGCAAAGTTATAAAGATAAATAATTGTTCAAATCAACACAAAATAATAGTATTACTTCAAAGTTATTAGATGCTCCTACTGTCTAAGAGCCACCTATCCCTTGAGTTTCCGCAAGGACTCCATCATCGATAAATTGATTTGGGTTCTCGACTGTTGCATTTTCCTTGCGTTTCTGCAAGGAAGTAACATTAATGTAAAAATTTGAATCTTTTTTTTTTTTTTTTTTAAATTGTGAAAAAAGGTTTTTGCACAATTTGAACCTGAAATTCTACCAGCTATAAATCATAAAGTTCAAATTCCATCTAGGCAAATCATAAAGTTCAAATTCCGTATCAATAGCACCCTATAATTCAAGATATTAAATTGAGCCTCGAGAGGATAATATTGGTGTTGGGGGAGATTACAATCCCATTATGATAGCTCAAAGAAAGGAAATTGCTCCTATCCCACCAACACAACACACCAATTGCACCATGAGACAACCTTTAAAAAGATAGTATCACTCCAAACAAGTTCTGCAACAACATAACTATAGATGTTGCAATCGAGTTTACATAACTCAAGCTATAGGGTCAAGATTGCAGATTTTGTAGATGAAACAAATTAGGTGCAACTGTAGAATGATTTCACACATCTAGATTAAAAGGTTGATGATGAAAGTTTCTACATTTGCAAGTTTTCTTTTACTTTTGGGTCCATAAGAAGAAAATGTAACAAAACGATTAAGATAAGAAGAAAATGTAACAATGGAAGTGCTAGCCATGACAAGCTAATAATTTTGTATATTAAGGGAGCATCACATGATTGCGAGTTCATCGAAAATATATAGTATCTCACAGGCAATCGTTTCAAGACTAATAACCAGAATGTGGACTTAAGTAGATTGGGTGATGCTTAAAGTAAATAAAAATCTAAACAAATCATTACCTTTTTCAGCAAAATAGATTTTGATGCTTAAAGTAAATAAAAATCTAAACAAATCATTACCTTTTTCAGCAAAATAGATTCCAGATCATCTTCTGGGTACTTATTTTTCCGTCTCCTACAACAAGTGAGGTCCAATTAAAATGCGACTGATTTATTTATTTATTTATTTTAAGAAATGGATAAGGAAATAGCAATTAGAGAATGTGTTATCTCACTTTAGCTTGTAGAAAACACCAATTTTTTTTATTTTTATTTTTGTTTTGATCCTCTTTTAATAAAACTCGTCTGGGTTCCTCAATGCTGCCTTTCATTTAAGTTTCTGCAGGGACATTGTGACTTACAACAAACAGAAACTAGAAAGAGGATTTGAAGCCCGAACTCGAATACAGAATTCAAAATAATTACCTGTAAAGCCTGCTTCTTTTGATTATAGGCTTGTGCGCGCTTGATATAATCCTTGTGAATATGTTTCCTTAGAGACGACATTGCTATAATCTGTAACAAAGTTTCGCATTAAAAATCAAGCATAAAGAAAGTATCTAGTCAAGAAGTTATTGCAAACTGTAAAAGAAAAAATCTAGAATTCCACAGAATCCCCTCCCCCGTGCAATTAGAAAAACAAATTTACATGCTCAATAAAAATTAGACACTGATTGTTGTTTCGTCAGAACTAAAAAGGTTCGGTCCCAGGGCAGAAAGGATGGAAAAAAATTACACAAAATTCAGACGGATGTTAGGTTGGTTATGAGAGTATCAAAGCAGTCACCAAATTCACCAATTTTGGGTTTTTGTATTATGATTCAAATATGTGAAACAAAAGGCTATTAATTAATCTATGAATTTCTCCAAAAGAAAAGGAAAGAAAATATTATTACCTTATTTCGGTTATGAGGAGCAATTCGACCAGCTGCTGCAATGGTGAGGAGAAGCTTCTTGGGAGTTTTGGCGTCTTATATAAGGTTGTCAGACAGTTTGTTCCTGGTAGTGATAGGAATCTAAATCGCATATCTTGTTCAATGCGATTTTTACGTCAAAAGACTTCTACCACCTAATTCACCAATTTAGAGTTTTTGTATTATGATTCAAATGAGAGACATAATGCTATTAATTAATCTATGAAATTTATTTATGTTCGGCTCTAGTTTGATGATCATTATAAAAGAAATTGTGGAAAAATTAAGTTTCAAATAGTAATTTTTTTAAAAAAATTAAGAATATCTAATTAAAGCATAAAGAAAAAATTTGAATTAATGTGCAAAGTATTTTATTATGTGTATGTATAATTAAAAATGAGTATGGAAAAATGAATTTTAATTTAAAGGAAGTCAAATAGTGAAAAACGAGTTTCGATATAATGGAAATCAAATCGGGGATCAGTGAAGATTTATTTAATTAGTAAACAACTATAATTCTTTTTTAGGTAGTAAACATCTACATTTCAATTATAAGATCTGAAACATTTAACGTAATAATACTTTTACATTTATATCATCATCTCTAATTTTTCACGAACACGAAAACATACAAAAACTAATTTTAATCACAAGCAATTCAATTTTGTGATTTAATCAGCATTTTGGAGAATAAAGTACCTTATATAAATTGAAATGTTGCAGAATTGTAATGTGTGTTTTTAAACGTTCTTCAAATTGATGATGGAAATTATTTAATTACGGATTCAGTGAACGAGTGTTATTCCATATAGGCGAATCATTCAGCAATATAAGCCATGGAGTATGATGGCTCAAATCCAGTTTGTAGTTAGTACACTTACTAATAGTCATTATTGACAAGTAACGGAACATCCACGATTTTGAACATTTTATTAGAGATTTTTAAGACATCATACCAAAAACAGTAAATCTAAAGCGAGTCTGCTTGTAGTATTAGGAATCACCCTCGCGCAGTTGCGCATCTTCCCCTGCTTCTATCAAGAAAGAGTTCAAATTAGTAAAAGTTCCATTTCATAATCAAATAAAATTAATTAAGCTAAACATTATCAGCAGAAAGTTTAGGTAAAGCCGGGCGTTGATATTCCAACTCTAATTCTTTCACTTTTCACTCACTCCTCTTCAGATTTTTTATTGTTCTCTCTCTTCCTTCATATTAACCGAAAACGGTTGAACATTTGATAAACAAAATAAGTTGCTAGCTACAACTTTGGGCTAATGTTGATTATTTTGCATTAAATGTAGGAACACGTCTATAAACTGAGAATTGGGTAGGAAATAAGATAGTCCATTTTTTTTCTTAATGTAATCCATCTTTTATAGGCCATAAATTATGTTCAAACATGACAACATATACATAAGAATACTTTTGATTGAATAGATTCTCTTCAAAAATAAAGTTTTCTCGATTATTTCGGACATTGTCATTTCATGGTAGGATAACCATGGTAAATATCCTTCTAGCAGTTTCATAAGATAAAATATGCAACATAGAATCAATAATTTACCAGTCATTAACCAATAAACCGGAACAAAAATGCTGACACTTTTAACTTCAACTTTCTGCCTCACACAATTAATTTTTAATGTAATGAAACTGAGAAAAAATGTTTAAGCTTCTAAAGACTAATGTTGTAAAAATCGGACCGGACCGACTAGTTCAACCGGAAAACATGTGATCCGGCTCCTAATACGGACCGATACTTATACATTAACTGGAAAATGAAAAACCAACTAACAAGCCATCAACCCGGCCCGTTTTACCATGAACCGGAAAACCAGCCACAATTTTTCCGATTTATCAGGTTAATAAAAAATTTATTTCTTTTTGCAAAATTTTTTTGAACTTTCTTGATGGGCCACATATTGTAATAGAAGACAAAAATAACTTTTTTATACAAGAGACATTCCTTTGGCTCCTTTTTAAAGAAGATTCTTCTTTCAATATTTTAGTAATCTTCCAATGTAGGATACTAGCTCCATTTTAAAGGAGACTCGCCTTCCAATGGTGTAGTAATCTTCCAATGTGGAATACTAGACAATTGCCAATTCTAAGTGTTTGATAGTTTACTTCATCATTTTCATTAAAAAATCATAACCTCCAACAAGATTATAATGACAAACAATTTTAATGAAGCAAATTATTTTAGACATTAATTGTTAGTTTTTTAGGTTATAAACTAAATTACCATAATAAATCTAATTAACGAACATGGATTATATTTACTTTGAATTAGTAAACTTAAATTAAAAAAGCTATTATAGTTATGATATTTTATATTTTATTTGTGTATTTATTTATTTTGTCATCCGGTTCGATACCAGTTCGACCTTTTACCCTCGACCCTCTTCCTTTTCCAGGTCGATGCCCGAGCCGATTTTTAAAACATTGCTAAAGACAGCAAAACATTAGACCTTTTCATTTCTAAGATCGTTTAAGACAAAGCCAATGTATCTGCCTTCTGAATACTCCACTCTCTTTCAATTGTATAAAAGAGTGAATTATATGTCACGTGATCTTCTTTCCCCCCATCCACTAATATGAAATTTAGCACCTTATTTTTGCACATATGCACGGGAATGTATTTTTCATCACACTTATAGCAAATTCCCAATCTCCTTTTGTTTTGGTAATCTGTGGGGGTAATGGCTTTAAATTTCATGTGGTGTTTTTGGTTTTTAAAGGATAAGTCGGGGTGGGAGGTAGTTTTTTGGCTAGTGTATGGTTTTGTAAGTGACTAAGGGTTCTAGTTGGAGGGGCTATATGGTTTAGATGGCTTTTGAGCTTTGTTGAGGGCTACAATTTCCTGTAAAGAGGCTATTTGAACAGCTTGTGTTATAGAGATAGGTCTGATGATTTTAACTTTGTGTATATACTATAATATACATCTTATGTATGAAATGCCAATTAGTTCTTGTTTCTATTAGATTCCGGTTCTTTTTTCATCTATCCAAATAAATTCCATCAATGTCATTGTTGATGATGATGATGTTGGTCCATTTGTCTCTAGGACTGGAAAACCCAAGGATCAGCTAAAAAATCTGTAACATATAATCCGACTCGTTTTATACAATTGAAGGAGGGTGGAGTATCCATACATTGGTTTTGTCTTGAACGATCTTAGGAACAAAAAAATTTGACGTTTTGTTATTTTTAGAAGCTTAAACATTTTTTCTCAGCTTCGTTACATTAAAATTTAACTTTACGATGTAGAAAGTTGAAGAGTTAAAAATGTCATAGCATTTTCGTTCCGGTTTATTGGTTAATAACCGATAAATTATTGATTTCTATGCTGCATAGTTTATCTTATGAAACTGTTAGAAGGATATTTATCATCATTATCCTACGTTGAAAAGACTGTCCGAAATATACGAGAAAACTTAATTTTTGAAGAGAACCTATTCAATCAAAAATATTCTTACGTATATGTTGTCATGTTTGAACATAATTCATGACTCATAAAAGATGGATTGCATTAAAAAAAATGGACTATCTTGTTTACTACCCAATTTTCAATTTACAGATGTGTTGCTACATTTAATGCAAAACAATCAACCTTAGCCTAAAATTGTAGCTACCAACTTACTTTGTTCATCAAATGTTTAACCATTTTCAGTTAATATGGAAGAAGAGAAAGAGAACAATAAAAAATCTAAAGAGGAGTGAGCGAAAAGTGAAAGAATTAGAGTTGGAATATCAATGCTTGGCTTTCCCTAAAGTTTCTACTGATAATGCTTAGCTTAATTCATTTTATTTGATTATGAAATGTAACTTTTACTAATTTAAACTCTTCTTGATAAAAGCAGGGAAAGATGCGCAACTGCGCAAAAATGATTCATAATACTACAAGTAGACTCGCTTTAGATTTACTATTTTTCGTATGTCTTTAAAATTTCTAATAAAATTTTCAAAATCGTGGATGTTCCGTTACTTGTCAATAGTGACTATTAGACCATTTTTAATGAATATATTCTATTTTTATTTATTTGTATTATTGTACTTTATTTAGTCACTGTTTGACTTTCTTTAAATTAAAATTCATTTTTTTCCATATTCATTTTTAATCATACATACACATAATAAAATATTTTGCACGTTAATTCAAAATTTTTCTTTATGCTTTAATTAGATATTCTTAATTTTTTTAAAAAAAAATTAGTATTTAAAACATAATTTTTTCGCTATTTCTTTTATAATGATCATCAAACTGGAGCTGAACATAAATAAATTTCATAGATTAATTAATAGCATTTTGTCTCACATATTTGAATCATAATACAAAAACCCTAAATTGGTGAATTAGGTACTAGCCTCTGTAGTAGTGGTGGTGGTGGTGGTGGTGGTGATAATAGTAGATATCTTTTAACATGGAAGTTTTAGAGCAATGGATGAATGAATTTTCATGCGTGATCCAAACATCGTGGAAGTGGTGAGGCCAATGACTTCCCCATTGCTTCTTCGGTGAGGGAGAGAAGAAGACTAAGGAACCACTAATCTTGAAGTTTCCATTCCAGGTACTATGCGTTTGGTGCAGATGAGGAGTCCGTAGTTATGGTTTGGGAAGAGTTCCATCAACATGACCAATTAGTTCCTAACATTCAAGGAGGGGAACAAATTGGCTCTTCCCGATGTTTGTAGATGAAAGCTTGATAGTAATCATGTGTATCATGGTGTTGAAAGAGAGGGAGGAGGAGGAGTCTGAAGCCATGGGTATCAGTGGGAGGTTAATCCACAATTAGCTCTGATACCATAATAGTATTTTATGAACCACCTCACTTTGAGGGGTGGATAATGTTTTCATTCATAGAGAATGTACATCAAGTTTACAGAGTAATGAACAATAAGAAAGGAAAAATAATCACACAAAATATGGAAGCTATCTCCTACAGTTATAGGTCAACAGTTCATGAGGGAATGCTGAAAATCAGAATGTTTCTGATTTATTGGGATTCTCAACACTACCTTCTAATTGCTTACTTCTAGAGTAAACTTAGATTCAAAGGTGACCACGTACACATTAAAAAATATAAGGCAGAAATCCCTCTTATGATATCTAAAAAGAAAAAAAAAATAAAAAAAAATAAAAAAAATCATCCTAGGACATATAACAATGACTTAGCAGCTCATTCAATTCAAATAGTCAACTTTAGGGTAAAATTTTAGCCAAATATATGTTTCTATTGAAGAAAACAGGGCAGGAAAAAGATTTTAAAAGATAATAACAGACAATTGGCATGTCGATAACCTAATAAAGAACTCAGATTATTAGTTGTACGCTGATGGATCATATACCAATGTTGATCTCATAGAAAGAACATTGACCGTAGGCTTTATTACAGGCACATATGTCATATGTGTTAATTTTTTTTTTTTTGATAACCGTGGATGTCCGGGCCAGCTTGCGCGCACCTCGACTAATTCCACGGGGCCTGAAGTTTACAGCCGTTTCTCACCTCAGTGACCTTGAAGGGACTCGAACTGGTGATCATTGGAGACATGTGTTAATTCCTAATGCCCAAATTGTATGCGGAATTATAAATGGAGGTATATTTGCCGATGGTGAATCAGGCATATGTAGTTTTGGATCAAGAACCGTGGTTTCAGTAAAATGGAGATTTTCATATTTATCTAAGGCATCAAACACGAGTAAACTGAATTTTGGTGAAAATACTATTGTTTTGGGCTCAAACAACTTGGATAGTTCCTAAACCCGGGGAATCTTATATTATTTAACAATCAAAGGAATTGGTGTTGGGAATCGGAGAAAGACTTCTACGACTCCTCAAATATGTCAAATGCACACAACACTTCTCAAATATCTTGTAAGCATTGGAGAATACAGTTAAGTTGAGACGTGTTAACAATCCTTTTGGACATATTCTACTGTTCTTCAAATGGTATATATATATTCCAGAAATCACTCACTCGCCCTCATGTCTCGACCAAATTGAACGAACACAAGTAATTAAAACTTTGATTTCTATGGTCATTCTTTCACATCAAGCTGTCAAATCTCTTCGATCACAGTCAATTTACATATATATTAGATCTCCAAAGACCCACTTCAAGTTTGACTGGAATTATTACGAACAACCAAGCCATGGTATATATACAAATAAGGTGAAAATGTGAAAATGAAGAATAACAAGGGATTAATTCATTAAATTATAAAATAAAAGCTCACAGTTGCCCGATTCTATCAACAAATTTAAAGTCTATTTTATAGTTTCTTCGATTGTTTTCATTTACCTTAGTGTCCGTTCGAATGATTGATTTTGGTATAATGAATAATGCAAACCTTATCCAATTTTTGAAGTTTCTCCTCAAGCCTGCTTTCCTCATCCATACTGTACCCACTGCTTTCATCCTTCCTACGCTAATACAATGTAATCATAAAACAAGTAGAAATGCATGAATAAGAAACCAAACTTGAATTAAATTTCTGTACTCACCGAAACCTTGCTTCCTCGATCAGAATATGTTCCTGAGAAAAGTAGTAACCATTAGCTGAAAATTCCAAAAATGTATCTAAGAACATGTTAAACTAGAAGAAAGTATCACCAGCAAAAATGGCAGAGTGAAACACTGTGATAATGGAGATCTAAGTTTTGAGTGGAGTATACGTCGACGTTTCACAAAAGTAATTCTTGGCTGAGTGGCGAAGCCACATGGGGGTAGGGTTCGTAGCCTCCATAACATTTTCAAATTTTTTTTTCTCAATTTATTTGGATTTATATGAAAAAGTTAACATATATACACAATTATTTTTTGTGCATCCCACGTGAAAATCCAAAGTGCTTGTTTGAGAGTTTTATTTTCATTGAATTTTGATCGATTTTGGATGACACCATTTATTCTGAGGATCTATTTTAGGATTGTAAAAAAAACGCCTTTTTTTAATACTATTTCGAAAATATATATCAACATAGAAAACTGAATACACGTATGGTTTGGAATTTGTAGAAATTGTTTTGTTGATGAACAAACTAAAGATTCAACGGTCCCACTTCAGAAAACACTAAATTGACTTGGCGAAAATAAAAATTAATAACGTAAACTGAGAATTATAAAGTGTGATTGTGAATGATAAAATTACAACACACACTTTAATAGCAAATGAACTAAGATTGCAGGCTTAAATACTATAAGTATCAAAAAATGAAGTAAAAACAATTTATAAGTTATGGACTCGCCGACAAGTAAAAACCAACTTTTTTAAACATCATTTGTTTTTAAAGCCTTTATTATATTAATAAAAATTAAGTACAAAAATACATCGAGGCAAAGGTTTTTTTTCTTTTAAAAAAACAGTTATCACAGCACATTTTATTAGACTTAGTAACCTGAACATATTAAGATATTTTAATGTTGTGCCAAACTAATTGTATTACTTATTCAAACGTAAATATCTTGTAGATTCGAGAGCTTTCAAAAGAAATTATTTCCAAGTGTTTCTCAAATTAACATCATGGCGTATTTATCAATGTTATGAAGATCGGATTGGTCCAATTGATTCAATCAAAATCTGGGAATCAATCCAATATCCGATCCGATTAATTAGGAGTAGATAACATGTTAAGATCAAACCAAACCAGAACCCGATTTGGTTCTACCAAAAAAAATAATGATTTTAGTTATGAGAACCAAAAACCATTTAATTTCCTTTTTTATATATATTAATTAGGAAATTTCGACACACCAACATCACATTTCATCACATTAGTGGAGGAGACTTTCAAGATTGAAAAATGAAATTGGTTAGTCACTTAAAAGCCTTTAAACTATTTTTCACTTTGATTGTTTGATAAATTATTTGCGTTCATCACAAATAAATAAAATCCAATAAATATTTATGAAGTAATAAACGGTTAATGGTTCTCTATAAAAGTGTGTTGTAAAAGTTTTTCATAATTCATCTTTTACGGTGGGGATGTGCAGTCAAAATTGCTGCAATTATTTTAATGAATCATTGTTTTTACTTATTAGAATGGAAATTGATTATGTATTCAAATTATGACTATAGTTAGTTTGTTAGTTTGTGCTTTTGTGATCTTGATGAATAATAAATTGAACTTGCTAAATGTTAGATGTTTGTTCTTTTATTCAATATATATTGCTAGCTAATGAATATAGTGCCAGTCTGAAAATTTAAAAAATAAAACTAGAATCAAACCAAACCAAAACCGAATGATTTGGTTCCAATTTGGTTACATTGGTTGTATTATTAAAAAAATCATGAGTTAATGGTTCGGTTTGATTCTATTTGAACCAGAATTAAATAGAACTATGTCTAACCCTATGATTAATGCTTAAAAACCACTTACTTCAAACTGGCAAAACATCAATCAGTTAGCCTATTAACAGCTAATCGGATGGCCTGGATTCGGTTTATAGGTTATGCCATTTGGTAATTGATTTAAAAGTTATATTATTTATAATTATTAAAGCTAATTTGTACATTATTGTGTACAAATTAATGTACAGGCTTATGATCATCACCAATGGTTGTCCATGTTTGGGAACTTCTCGCAGGTTGTGCCTATTTGTTTCAATCTCCCACGACATTCAACATCAAGAAGCCTAGGTTTGGCAGAAATTGATCGGTTTGCAACCATAAAAATATTAAAACTTCGACTTGAAACTATATTAATTTTTATTTTGAAATTAAAATGTAAGATTAGCAGTGTAAATAGGACCGTGCCACACATTTTAACAGACCCTATTAGGCATGACAAATGTTAAATATTTGTGTGCCAAATTAAGCATGACGTAATGTTGAATTTTTGTGTCGGATATAGTGAGACTTTTCACGACTCAACACAATTCTAGCAGCTTTTTTTAAGTACACAACTGAATATTGCAAGAAAACTCGTCTATGTGCCCGCACACCTAGTTCTACCGAAGCTAAATGGGCCATGCTAAATCAAATTGCTTTTTGCTTGTACAAAAATACAAGTGTAGATTATTAATCTAATCTCTATCCTGATTTCAAATAATTGCAATATGAAATAACATAAAAATTCCAATGTAAACTCGCATTTTATACGTATTGATATACAAATAACAAATTAAGTTTGACACGTAATAAATCTGCAGTCAATAACATGAACCCTTTCATTCTATTCTTATCATCTAGTTTCATATTACCAATTCAAAACTTGTGCAGAACCCATAATCGAAATTTCAAAGTCCTGAATCTTTCTTTCCAAACGGTCAAAATTGGAAAACTAGTGGATTACTATAAATGTCAATAAATAAGGATAGAATAGTAAATTCATGCACAATTTAGTAATCACCTCTACAACCCTTTTCCTTCAAACCCGAAACTCTCCCTTGTATTCATGGAAATCTTCTATTCGATTCTCAGTCAGTCCCTCCTTCAGAACAGATCTTTGACATTGGAAAGGATTTTCAGTTGAACTGGTCATCCAAATATGGCGGGTATCTCTGTATATTCCATAAGTCTCAACCCTCAAGATCAATGTGGTCGACCGTCTCAGGACGATCCTTTATTTCTGCAGCAGTGGTTGAAACAGAGATTGAAGAGAGTAGAGGATCATTTGTTATCAAAGACAGAGATATCCACTTGATATGCAATCATCAAAATTAGGGCTGGACATGGTCCGGTTCTGTTCTGAACCAAAATTTTCGGTTATTTAGAGCATGTTTGGTAGAGATTAAAATCGGATTAAAATTGAAAAACTAACTGTTATTGTTGACTTTTATTAGATGAGTGAGATCCAATAACGGTCATATTTTCAATTTTAATTGTTACCAAACAAGCTCTTAATAAATGGAACTGTCGGATCCAAATATAATTTTGGAACCGTTCAGTTAAGTTCGATTTATCAAATGATTTAGGCAGGGGGGCGGAGCCAAGAAACTAACCCTGTACGGGCACAATTTATCATGGCTTTAAGAGATGGCTAAGAATAGCCTAGAGTGATCCGCTCTTGTCCATGTTAGTTTTTCTTTGAAAGAATCTATCTTTTCATATCTGAATATAAACATTAGATATTCAATTACAACTGAATTCACAGGGGCAATTCTATAACAATTCACATAAAATCAACAAGCAATTCACATAACAATTCACAGCGCAATTCTATAACAATTCAGATAAAATCAACAAGCAATTCACAGTGCAATTCTTAGGGCAATGCTCCGTTCAGAACTTATGTAATTCACCCTTCACAAAAATACAAATTAAAGTGACAGAGAAGGCAATAACTAACAGTTAGAGGCAGGCAGACAGGTAAGAAGAAAGTCTGGTAGGTAGCCAATTGCCAAATCAATTGTATGCTTCGAGGCTCGAGCAATTGAAGATCAAATTCCTAATTTCAGAAGTTAAAAAGTAAAAATTCAAACATTAGAACAAAATCAACAAATCAACATAAGAAGGGGGGGGGGGGGGGGGGGCGCTGATTAGCTGCGGAACAGGGATCGAAAGAAAACTGAATTCACCTCATGGCTAATCCTGCTGGCTGCTGCAATTAGCTGACTGGGTTCGCCGATTCGGGGTCAAGAATCGCCGGCGGAGGCGAAGCAGCCAGGGGCGACTGGTTTAGACTATAGAGGCTCGAATCGAACCGAACTACGAGAGGCGGAGGGAGGGAGGTGGAGGACGCGATGATTCGAAATGTAGGGTTGAGGTGCCGGGTGTGAATGATTTTTCAATTAAATGGATTGGGCTGGTAGGCTGGGGAATGGAATTCGGCCTTATACATTAGGTTGGATTTGTGTATTGGTAATAGTTTTGGACTTCCCTCTTGGGCCGAAAGTGGACAATTAAAAAAAAAAAAAAAAAAAAAAGAAGAGGAAATTACACCTAGATCTGGAATTAGAATACCAATTTCATAAATCATGAATCAAGTTTCATATTGCATAAATCAGGTTTTAATTATTAAATTAAAAACATTTTTTTTTATTTTTATATCTATATACAATATAAATTAATTCATATACACCACCTACCCTATCTAACCCAACCAACCCTAAAATCATTTGAACACATCCCATCTCCACTCTCATCTTTTCTCTCGTCTCTCAACTCCGCCGTCGCCACGAAGTCTTCTCTTCTTCCCTTCATCTTTCTCTCCCGTCTTTACCCAGCCTAATTAGCCCTAAATTTGATTCTTCTCTGACCATTATCGCCATTTTGCAATTCCAAATTCCAAGGTTAATTTCGAACTTCGTTTGTGTTCCAAATCCATCGGGGCCGACGTCTTCAACTGAGCGACTAGATCAGATAACCTGATTTGAACTACTGCTTCACTCTGGGTCCTTCGTCAGTCTACTGACATTGTTCTCTCTCACCCCAGTGCCAATGGCCCAAAAGAGACCTATATTTTTTTGTCAATAACCTATATTGGTTGTGTGTGTGTGTGTGTTTGTGTGTGCATGCGTGTGCCGGTTGCGATAGTCAGGTGTGATTTCGTGGGTGCGACGGCGGTTGCGGATGGGTGTGGGTGCGACGGTGGTGGAGGCGCAAATCTATTTTTAGTGGAGGTGTCGAGTGGGGTTGCGCACATAACAGGTGTGTCTGGACGCTATCGTTCGCTGCAGTCCATGTTCGATTGGGTGTGGACTCTAACGGCGGTGGTGATATTGCATTTGGGTGTCAGTGCGGCAGTGGTAGTGGTTATTTCTGTGTGGTGATCGCGATTTGAACGACTGCTGTGGAGGTGGAGGTGCTATAGAATGGTGGTGGTTTGACGATTGATGTGGTACCATGGTGGTACGGTGGTGAGTGTGCATGCGTGTGGCAGGGGTGGTCGTGCTACGCGCAATGGTTGTGGAGATACAGTGGTGGTGTCGCTGGTGGAGGCAGTGGCGAAGTGATGGTCACAAATGATTTGGTTGTTGTGTAACCAATAATTTGGTTATTGTGTGACCAATGAATTAGATAAACTGTGACCAATACATGTTATGTGACCTAAAAATATTTAAATTGTGATCAATAATTTGATAAATTGTGACCTAAACATAATCTATGTTCAATTAGTGTGATGTTTGTGACCATAAAATAAGTAGTGTGACTTATAAATTTTATGATTTATGACCAATGAAAAAATTGTGACTTTTAAATTTTAAATTTGTGACCGATGAATAAATTGTGACCTATGAAATTTTTGAATTACGACCTAATTTTTTTGAATTGTGACCAAATTGCATAGATCTGTGACTTTAATATATTCGACAGAGTTGGAACACTGTCGAAATTGGAACAGTCGTCGAAATGATAGCCAGAACAGTCGTCGGAGAAAAGTTGTGAACGAAACGGTAGCTAGAATAGTCCCCGGAGCATATGGGTGGTGGAGGGGGTTGGGTATTTATGTTATATTAGAATTAAATATTTAATAATAAATTGATTTAATAATTCATTATTTCATAAATAAAAATTTTAAAAATCTGATTTTTCAACTTTGAAACTTGTTTTTTTATTTTTGAAATGGTGTAAAGTAAATGATTGAGAAATGTATTGTTCCCTTAAAAAAATCTTGCACCATTGGGTTGGGCTCAAAAGTCTAGTGCATTGGGCTCCACACCTGGATTTAAGATTAATGGACATGTGCTTACCGAGTGAAACTATGAAATTGAAAAGTTATGCAACTTTGTCCAAGTTGCATGACAAAAATGGGAGTGCCCAAGTGATTTGGCACCCCTCCTATTGGAAGGGGCGGCTGGTGCCAGCTGCCCCTTCCAATAAGGGGGTGCCAAATCACTTGAGCACTCCCATTTTGTAACCCAACTTGGGTAGTGTAGCATGACTCGAAATTGAAAAGGAATTGATAAAAACTTAAAAAGACATAAATTTTGGACTAACAATAAAATTAATTATTAGGCCAAAAATTGAATTTAGAAATTGGGTTGGACCGGGCTATCTAGGTATTGACTTGGCTTGAGAGTTGGAGCATTAGTCACTAAATTAGTTAATTTACTAATTTGTTTAAAAAATTAAAAACAACTTAATTAATTCAATATAAAAAAATTTTATTTAGATTCGATTTTTATTCGATTATTCAGTTCTTAGTCTATAACCGAGAACCGAATTAAACTCATCGATTCTTGATTCAAATACCCGTTCGGGTATTTAACTTATGAAAAATCGCTTGATTTGGTTCGATTCAATTCGGGAGTTTTGTCTGGCCCTAATCAAAATATTGATAAATCTGATATCGTTTTGCGTGCAATGGACTGGAAATTCTTTTAGATACATGGAGATTTGGTTACAGGTAGAATACTGAATGGGAACTCACCTACTGTGCTTATCGAACACTTCACAGAAACCATTGGGAGACCTCTAAAACTTCCTAATTGCATAATATCAGGTGATGTGGTAGGGTTTAAGGTAGCACTGAAACAGTAGGTCATATGTGGAAGGAATTGTTGGCTCAAGAAACTCTGGTATCGACATTTTGGTTGCAGGTTGAACTCAAGAGATTCACAATAATGCCTATGAGAGTGCAATGATTTACAAGGAAAAGACGAAAGATTTTCATGATAGGATGATCTATAGGAAGGACTTTAAAGTTGGTCAAAAAGTCCTTCTATACCACGACTTCGTTTGTTTCCTAGTAAGTTGCGTCTTCCTTGGATTGGACCATTTGTTGTTACTAATGTTTTTCCTCGTGGTGCAATTGAATTTCAAAGCTTAACAACTTCCAAAGTGTTCAATGTTAAAGGACATAGGCTCAAACCTTTCTACGAAGGTCTCCAGATAGAGAATGTGACAACATTGGACCTTGAGGATCCAATTTATACTTGTTGAGGAAGAAAGCATTGAGTCGAGCCAATGATAATAAACAAAGGCGCTACTGGGAGGCAATCAAATGGGAGTTGTTCCTTTATCTTTTTATTTTTGCATTTATATAGTGGTTATTTTTGTTCTTTTCTTTGCATTTCACCTTATATTGACTACAATGTAAGCTTTAAGTGTGGGGAAGAGGATTTCGGTTGTGTTTGAGTTGTTTTGATATTAACGCGAGTTTAAATTTTGAAAACGAAATAAAAATAAACTTTCGAAAAAGCTGGTGATTTTCAACGATTTTTGGTTGTGTATGTTATTTGCTAGATTCAATTAAGCTTTTGAAGAACTCATAACATGATTGAATAAGTAATCTCTCAACTTAGAGTTAATTAATCTAGTTATTTTCTTTGATTATGGAAATAACTGATTTTTGTAGACAAAAGCCGGTGAGATTTTGAGCATTTAAACTGACAGATCCATATTAGTCTCACTATTTTCTTTTATGAGTGATATTCTTACATGGATTTGTTTATCTAGAACTTACCTTGATTCACTTCGAGGCCATATTGATACTTGCATGCATAAATATGATTAAGGTCATTTTTTATATAAGTTAGCTACCTAAACCAAATAGCCTACCGTGTAATTAGTTTTTTATTTTATTGAGCCCCTTTGAACTTGATTGCCTTTTCTTTTTTGTTAACCCGCGTTACAAGCTTTAACCTAGAAAGAAGTGCTAGTGGAGTATTGTTTATCATTATGATATGTATGGGTACACAAGAAATAAGTGTGAGGGTGTTTGAATTTACGGTATGGCTATGACTAGTGAAGTGGAACATGTTTTCAGTCTCAATTCATAAGTTCCATTGTTGTTGTTATGTTTTGAGTAAAATAAATAGAAGAAAAGAAGTGATGGAGAAAATGACTTTTAATGTTACAAACTATCCAGGTTCATAATTTCTCCTGAAATTTCAAGAAATGGATTTTTTTATGCGGGATCGATGCAACTTGAAGAAGCTGCTAAGTGGAGTGATGGGCTTTACATGTCTTATATATTTGAGTTTGAGTTGATTCATTTTTGCTCCACTAGTTTCGATGGCTTTGAGTTACATGTCCAAATATTTCCCACATTCACCATAAGCCATGTTACAACTTTCGAAAAGTCCTTATGATTTGTGTTATGCATGTAGTCTAATTGGTGGAGAATGAGAAGATACGTAAGCATATAGCAAATCGTCTCCATTGGAATGAACTTGAGCGAAACACATACCCTTCAAACACATGAGAGTCGAGTGCCTATTTCCATGAGGGTCTACATGTTTGATTTACTCCATCTTCTCGCTAATTAATTAAAAGTTGTGTGAGAATGTTCATTCATGCTATGTTATGTGTTTTAAAGAATTTGGTTGTTCTATGTTTATGGTGTTACAACCTCGGTGTTTTTTAGGAAAGTAAAAATTAAGTTTTGCATAAGGGCAAACAAAAGCTAAGCGTATGGGAATTTGATGAGAATGTAAAATGATATATTTTTCATCCTTTTATCTTATACTTTTGTGATTAGTTAATGTCTAAATATACTCAGTATTCTTATATTTTGATTTATGCTGCAATTGGATGAATATGATGGAATTTAGAAGAAACAAGCGAAAATTACTAAAATGAAAGAAATAAAAAGTGCGGGGACTGAAATGCAAATACTCAAAAGTTATGTCGAACCTCGCGATGAATATTTGAGAGGTTAGATATCAATTGGATAAGAAAAAAATCCAAAGTGATGAAATATAGTCAAAGTACTATCACATATCAACTCCTAACCGAAAAAGTTATGCTTCGAATTTTCAGTCTCAATTTGAGACCCATTTTGGCATAGGAAACGTTCGACCTGGAAAACTTTTATTTTTTGGACGATTTGTAGCCTTTTGAGTTAACTTTCTAACGCATCTTGAATCTTTTCAATCCGATATCGGGAGATAAAAATATGATCAAAATATTAAAAGCTGTCCGGTAGAAGTAGATAAAGCTATGCGGTTGCATAGCTTTAAAACAATGCGGTCACGTCTATTAATTCAGAGAATTTCAGGGCCAATTTCAAATCAACTATGCGGTCACATAGAGCATTTTCGATGTGTGAAATCTGATTTCCGAATTTGACTCAAACACTTATGAAACATATTTCAAAAACCTTTTTAAACCCTAAAACCGTCCATAAAAGATACAGACGCCTCCATTTCCCCTTTTCTCTCTTTTGCTCTTAGAATTTTTCAAGACTAGCTAAATTCTTGTACTTGATTGAAGGAAATTGAAACCTCATAACCAATCCCACTATGAGATCTAAATTATTTTCATTGTTTAATTCATATTTTGAGTATTGAATGTTTTTCTGCACCTATTTTCATTATTGTTTCGTTTAATTGCTAGGAGACCTACTAGTTTATTATTTGTTGCAATTTATCGTTAAATTAAATATCATTCATAGTTGTTTGATCTTTTTAATTTATAAAGCAACTAGGGTTTAATGATTTGCTGCGGTAGAAATTATTAAATATTGTGAAGAACGTTTGACAAGATAAAATACAACATTAGGCGATTGTGTTATTTAGCTTCATCAGTTTCTCTAATTATTAAGGCGGTTACTAGATTAAATTCATAGCACATGTTTTGGGTTTTTTAGTAATTAGGGTTAATTGGATCGCTTGTTTTTTAATTAACTACAATTAAGGAGAAATGTGAAAATAAATCCCAACGGTGAATATTCAAAGTGAGAATTAATATATATTTGCATCTATGATCAGTTGTGAAATTCCAATGGTGGATGTAGTTTAGATCAAGATTTGTTATTTTGAATACTTTTGTTATTATAATTTGAGCTATTCATTAGTTAAGTAATTTTAAAGTTGTTTGCGTATAATCAAACCCTCCAATTATCGTTTACTTATAAAATTAGATTAATCACTTTTTGTGGGATCGACCATTTCTTCTACTTATTACATTTGCTTTTAAAAGTTAAAGTTTTATTTTTGGGTGCATGCGACAGAACACCAGGAGTCATCATATTTGAAGCTTCATATATATACACCGGAAGATGCTCCTGATCATCAATAACATATATTAATCATATAAAAATTCAAAGATTCAAAGCTTTTGATGGTGTGGGAAGATCAAAAAACCACCATATTTCCTTTCTTTATTAGTTTCGGTATTATTTTAGAAATGAAAAAAAAAATTGCTTTACAAAATTATTTTGAAAAATCTACCAAGAGAAATTACATAATGAAATGCATTTTGATTCGTAGACAATTAAAAGTGGAAACCACTTCTATCTGAATTGCTGAAACATTAGCACGCTATGGCAATCTAGCATTCAAGAATATTCGAAGCAAGTATTTATTTATTTTTAAATGAAACGGTGAGCATGGAAAGATATTATCTTAGTAAGATAAATATGAATTTGTTAAGAATTGAACAACGCTTGGGTGATAACACCAATAACTTAGGGTATATTTGGATCAGATTACAATCTCTTTTTAAAAATTATCCACGTGAACAATCACTTTCAACCAAACATATTACTTGATATTATTTCCAAATACACCATCGATTCACAAGAATTTGATGATATATATTTTATTTATTTATATACTGACAATATTTTGCTTTTAAGTCGAAAATCACATATACTTTTGTAAAAATAAAAAGTCTAAAGCACAACGATAATTCTCATAATATGTAAAAAATGGGAAAGAAATGAACCATGAATCTGAGCCCCCGGATTTAAGTCAATTTATGCATGTTTTGTAACATGATTACACTGGAAAGAATCAAACTGTAAAAGCAAAGAGTTTTTTGCATGACTAACAGAAGAATAAAAGTCTAGAGCAAAGTTATAAAGATAGAAAGATAAATAATAGTCAAATCAATACAAATCAATAGTATTTTATCAAAGTAGTTAGATGTTCCTATTGTCTAAGAGCCACATATCCCTTGAGTTTCTTTAAGGACTCCATCATCGATAAATTGATTTGGGTTCTCTACCATTGCATTTTCCTTGCGTTTCTGCAAGGAAGTAACATTAATGTAAAAATTTGATTTTCCTTTTTTCCTTTTTTCTTTTTTATTGGAAAAAAGTTTTATGCACAATGTAAAGCAAACTACTATCGATTATGTAAGGTTTAGTTTGCTGAATTTATGAGCCCAATTGAATAAGTGAGTCCAATATTGAAGCTCAATACCCAATCCGGCCCAAATAATGGAGAACTCCAGAATTCTATTTGTTTGTTTTATCAAAACACATTTTTGATGGATGGCTGACACTTGGAAAAATGCTGACCGTTGGATCAAGACTTTTGGCTATCTCATATAAATATAAGTGTTGACTTCATTCATTTTGAAACCCTAGTTCTTCTACTCTCTCAACTGCGTTCTTTACTTTAGTGTTCAATTTGTAAATATTGTGTGAAATTTTTGAGTGATTTTCATATAGAAAGATAGAGAGAGTTTGGTTAATCTCTTAGTGAGATTGTGCCATAATTTTTGAGGGTTTTAGTTTGTATTCTTGTTGTTCTGTACCCTATTTTGCCTGATTTGGACTGTTCTAGTGGGTTCGAGCTACATCCTAATGGATGTTCAACGGGAGATTAGGCGTTAAAAGTGGTCGTCGAACCTCCGGGGCCTTGGGCAAAAAATTATTTATGTTTCTTTACTTTTCTGCATTTACTTCGTGTATTTAGATTTATTATGGTTGAATCACAAGTCTAATCGTAATAGCAGGGACCAATAGTGGTATTAGAGCTTTCTTGGAAATTCTTTCTTTCACGCGATTTTTCTTTGTGACTCTTTCAGCTTTGAGAATTTTAGATCTAACAGACTCTTTGTTGTTCTATAGTGAGAAAGATCCTTCGATTGAAATCATGTTTCGTTATTGGTATTTCTTGATTACTTCACTCATTTTTGCAGCTCAGGTAACCCTTTCGCAAGCCTCAGTCATAGTTTTTTTTATATAACATTTAGTTTCTCAAGCTACCAATTTAGGGATTTACTGAAAACCCCATTGATTTAACTTTGTCTAGGGTTCCTGGGAGACCCCTAGAATTTGAGAGAATCAGGGTACGATTTAAGAAATTCATTTAGGTTTCTTAATTAACATATTGTACATATACTTGGTGTATATTGTGGTTTTTTGATTTCTTGAATTGATAATCATAAACTGCTACTGAGTTGCTGTGAGTTTTTTTTATCTTTAATGTAATTATCACTTTGTGTGTATATCTTCCCGTATATCCTGAATTTGCTTACTGTTGTTTATTGTGTGTAAACACTATGGCTGTAAAACTTTATTGGATATATTCTATTGTGAGTGATCTTTTCAAAGTAAAACAATTTGTCATTTCTTGCCTGTTTTCCTTGTTGAACACTATTATAACACATCTGCACAGTTTGACCACTAAAATTAATGTTCAAAACTGGGATAGCAAAGGAAACTTTAGTGTCTGGAGCCAGAAAATGAAAGCCCTTTTGATGACACTTAAATGTACTAAAGCTCTTGATGAATCTTGGTCTGAAACCTTATCTGATGTTAGAAAGGGTGAACAAGATGAATTAGCTTGGAGTACTTTGTTTCTTCATTTATCTGATTATGTTATTATAAAAATAGGAGACATTGAAACTGCTATTGAGTTATGGACAGCTTTACAAAAGATGTATGTTTCTAAATCTTTACCTAATAAATGTTTTCTTTGAAAACAGTTCTCCAATCATAAGTTTGACCCTAGTGTTGACTTAGGAGAGAACATTGATATGTTTAATAAGATCACTTAGGACCTTATTAGTTGTGCGAAAAAGATATCTAATCATCAAAAGGTTGTTTGTCTACTTAATGCTCTTGGTGATAAGTATAAGGATGTTAAAATGCTTTAGAATATGGTAGGAGTGATTTAATTGTTGATATAATCCACAATTCCCTAACAAAAAGAGCCTTAGAACTCAAATCTAAACATAAGGAAACTCTTCATATAGAGAAAGTCTTATCCAATCCTAAATCCTCTACAAAAGGCTTGACCAATTTTACTCAAGCCAATTTTAACAAAAAATAAAAAATTTCAAAAGAAGAAATGGGGGGATGATAAAGGAAAAGATAAGAATGTGTATAAAGGAAAGACCAAAAACAAAAAATGTTACTATTGTGGGAAATTTGGATACCTTATAAAAGATTGTTTCAAGAAAGCTAATGACTTAGGAAGTGGATCAAATCATGGTAATGGTACTTCAGTCATTGCTGATTCCTATAAGGAAACCAATGCTGATATTGGAGTTGCATATGTCCCCTCTGTGGAGAAGACTAATGTGAACTGGGTCTTCGATTCAGGTTGCTCTTTTCACACGAGTCCTAATGTCTATTGGTTTTCTGATTTTACAAATCTTAATGATGGTTTTGTCAAATTAAGAAACAATGAGTCATGTCCTATTGGTAACATTGTTCTTAAAATGGGAAATGGACAAGTTCTAAGACTGAATCATATTAGGTATATTCCAGCACTTAGGAGGAATCTCATTTCCTTAAGGGTATTAGATGATGAAAGATATCAGATTGAGATAAAGAATGGTTTAACCAACATAATCAAGAATTATAAACTCATTGTCAGATCACCTAAGATAAATGGAATTTATACCATAAAACCTAAATCTGTTTTCATGAATAACTCTGTGAACTTAGTGACACATATTGATAAATCAGAATTATAGCATAAAAGATTAGGCCACCTTAGTGAGAAGGGTTTAAAGCATCTTTCAAAGGTTGGTGCTTTTGGAAGTGACAGTGTTCAAAAACTAACATTCTGTGAATACCGTATAATGGAAAACAGAACAAACTGCCCTTTAAAATTGGTCTACATAAGTCTTAGAATATCCTTAAATACATTCATAGTGACCTGTGGGTTCCTGCTCCTATTTCTACTGCCTCAGGCTTTAGATATTACCTTCTTACTATTGATGACTATTCTAGGAATGTCTGGATATTCTTATTAAAATCAAAATCTGATACTTTCCTTACTTTTAAGGACTGAAACTTTGATAGAAAATTAGATAGGTAAGAAAATTAAGATTCTGATAAATGACAATCGGTTAGAATTCTGCAATACGGAATTTGATCAGTACTGCAGTAGTCAAGGTATTTTACTGTGACTTGCATCCCTCAATAGAATGGGATTGCTGAGAGGATGAACATAACTATCCTTGAAAGAACTAAATACATGCTGATCAAAAAAAATTGGAGAGAGGCAGTAAAAACCATATGTTATTTGATTAATAGATGCCCATATAGTTCTTTAGACTATAAAGTCCCTGAAAAAGTTTGGTCAAGATCTGTTCCTGACTATTCCTATCTAAAAACCTTCGGATGTGCAACTTATACTTATCAAACAGAGTCTAAACTTGATCTCAGGTCACAAAAATGTGTTTTCTTATGTTATGGTAAAGGTATAAAAGGCTATAGACTTTGGGTTAAAGACCTTAGAGGATATAAGGTGATTATAAGCAGATCTGTTATTTTTAATGAAGGATTTTCCTTGTCTTAGTGATAAATCAGTAGATAGGATCACTGAAACGGATTTTGCCAATACTAAAATTGATTTTAGTAATCAAGATGACTATGTGCAGAATCAAATTGAGGTGGAGACACCTTGGACTGAGCCTCAGTTAATCACTGATGATGAAAATTCTAATAATAATCAAGTGACTGAGCCTGCACATGACCTGCAAGACTATCAACTAACGAGAGATAGAGAAAGAAGACAAATTAGACCTCCCTATAGGTATCAATCTGCTGACTATGTGTGTGCTCAAATAGAGTCTGATTCTTTTGATTCAGAACATGAATCCTATGAAGAGGTTATTGTCTCTAAAGAATCTGTTAAGTGGCTTGAAACCATGAAGGAAGAGATGAGTTCTCTATACAAGAATAAAACCTGGAACTTAGTTAAAAGACCCAAAGATTGTAAACTAATTGATTGTAAGTAGGTTTACAAGATTAAAGAGGGAGAATATAAATCAAATGATAGGAGATGCAAGACTAGACTTGTAGCTAAGGGGTTTACACAAAGGGAGGGCATAGATTACAATGAGATTTTTTCACCTGTAGTAAAATATACCTCCATTAGAATTTTACTTGCCCCTTGTAGCTCAATTTGATTTAGAACTCGAGCAACTTGATGTGAAAAAAACTTTCTTGTATGGTTCTTTAGATGAAACCATATGTATGGCACAACCAAAAGGCTTCCAAGTTAAAGATAAGGAACACTTAGTGTGATAGAACTAAACATATAGATGTTAAATTTAATTTCATTAGAGATATAGTTGAAAAATGTGATATAAAATTAGTTAAAATTCCCACCAAAGTAAATCCTGTTGATGCAGGTACAAAGGTAATCCATATTAGTAAATTTCTTGATTCTTTAAGATTGTTGAATCTTGAAGCTTTCTAACTTTTTGTTTTTAAATAGGTAATAAGAGCAAATGAAGTTAAATTTGCTTGAATCCATCAAGGATTGGTCTCAAATTCAGCAAGGTGGAGATTGTAAGCTAAATTTATGAGCCCAAAATTGTATTATGAGTCCAATTGAATAAGTGAGTCCAATATTGAAATCCAATACCCAATCCGGCCCAACTAATGGAAAGCTCCAGAATTCTGTTTGTTTGTTTTTATCAAAACACATTTTTGATGGATGGCGACACTAGGACAAATGCTGACTATTGGATCAAAACTTTTGGCTATCTCATATAAATAGAAGGGTTGACTCTTTGGCTGATTGATTTGTTCATTTTGAAACCCTAGTTCTTCTACTTTCTCGACTGCTTTCTTTACTTTAGTGTTCAATATGTAAATATTATGTGAAATTTTTGAGTGATTTTCAAATAGAGAGATAGAGAGAGTTTGGCTAATCTCTTAGTAAGATTGTGCTGTAATTTTTGAGGGTTTTGGTTTGTATTCTTGTGTTCGAACATTCTTGTTGTTCTATAACTCTATTTTGCCTGATTTGGGTTGTTCTAGTGGATTCGAGCTACATCCTAGTGGATGTTCAATGGGAGATTAGGCGTTAGAAGTGATCGTCGAACCTCCGGGGCCTTAGGCCAAAAATTCCTTGTATTTCTTTACTTTTTTGCTTTTACTTTGTGTATTTTGGTTTATTATGGTTGAATCACAAGTTAAATTGTAATATCTGGGACCAACAAATTATAAATCGTAAAGTTCAAATTCTTTCTAAGTAAACAAGGGTTGGAGCTGTACCCGTAAAACATATAATAATTTCCTCAATTCTTTTGCTTTGCTCGTCATGACTTCAATATTGACATTTACCTCTTCCAGCTTCAAATTTACCTCTTTCTACTTTAGATTTACCTCTTTTGGCTCCATATTTACCTCTTCCAGTGCCTCATCTATTTCTTTAATTCCATGTATCACAATACAAAGTATAATAAATCTCTTCAAATGTTCTCTTGAGTTTACAAAATTCAGTCCATTCCACCACTTCAAATTATCGTTTATTCCTATAGTTCTAGCACCTAATTAAACTGTACAATAGCATCCTGGAATTCAAGATATTAAATTAAGCCTCGGGAGGATAATATTAGAGGTGTGGAAATGCCGGTACTAGAGGATATGGCTATGGGAAAATCTATGGTGGTGGCACAGGTGATGGTACTGGTGTATATGGGGGCAGTACAAGGGGTAGGTTCCTTCCCTACTGAAAGTGAGTCAATTGCAACCTTGCATGTGCCTATTCACGAAAATGTATTTCAAATTAATTAATTAACTAAATGCAAATTGGATATGAATTTGATTTGAGGTGTTTTCTAATACGTGATGAATGTGCTAAGATCACGAATTCCTAAGTAATAATCTTTTTAACCCTAGTTTTACACCTTGACACACGATTACAATATTGACAAATCAATGTTCCTAAATTATTCAACAATCTCTCTCGAGCAATGTTAAGCATATTCTCATATATAACGCAACTATATTTCTATGATGGATGCGAACATACGAGAATTCATGAGTTTTTATGAACACTTAAAGATTTACACAATGTATAACGGTATATTTATATCCCCTATCGGACTCTATGATGATTTATATATGTCAAATTTATTTCCCTTCTCTCGAATGCATGAAATAAATCACCAAACTCACACAATTATCATGCACTATAATCATGGAGAAAATAAGATCATATAAATCATTCAAATATTTCAAAACGTGTTTTGATGTCAAAAATGTAAAACTAAGAATTAGAAATCAAATTACATAGTTCATCATTCCCTAACACAAATTAATCTAGCCTAACATGGTGGAGAGAAGAAAATCAGAAAAATATATGAAGAACACATCACCCCGATTAATCTTCAATTGAATTTTCGTGTTCTTGAAGTTGATCTTCACGCTCTTACCTCTTTTCTCTCTGAAAATCTTGATAAAAAACGCTTCCCCCACTTTTGGATGGCCCTAGGGTTTTAAAAGACGCTCCAAGATTTGTTTCCATAAGAGTTCTATTGAAATAAGGAAATCAGAATTTTCTTCCCGAAATGGCCTGGGCGCCCGCCTAGTACAAGATGGGGTGGCCGCCCAAGCATAATTTTTTGCTTATGTTGATGATCTTGAAGTTGGGCGGTCGCCCAACCAAAATAACTAGGTAACCTTTTCTTTTCCGCCCTTTTTTTTATTCTTTCTTCCATCTTCGTCCTCCCTATCAAATTACTTCAATTTTAGTGCTTCAACTTTTACCCAAATGCTTGTTGGTCTCCAAACTTCCATCAATTTGTCGATTTATCCTTCTTTCTTTTCCAATTGCTTAGAAACGGGTCTAAAAATGAAATACGATAAAAAAATAACCTAAGTTAAGCAAAATGCAATAATAAAACGACACAAAAGTTTAGTAAAATGGCCCCGAATAAGTGCACAAAAATGCACTTATCAAACACCCCCAAGCTAAAACTTTTGTTCGTCCTCGAACAAAACTAAAACTTAATTCAACATAAAACGTGGTTTAACAACATGCCATATCTCAGGATTGGAACTTAGCACTAAACAAAATATACAACTACAACAGTACAAAATCAAATCAATCTCCACATGTTGCATGCATAATTTGATGTGTATATGTGTGAAAACTCATGCTAACATCTTAAGATCATGATTAGCTCAACACCTGACCCAAAGTAGTCAAATATTTCCTTACTTCGCTCGAGAGATGCACATACCTCCAAACTTATTCTTTTCACTCAATTATCCCGGGATGTGCTTTAAAGTTGAACTCATTTACATCTACTCATTACCTTCTCTTAGTTCGGATGTATCGGACTATTACAAGATCACATTTTAATAAGCAGCGGTTCTCCTATTTTTTATTTCTTCAACCATTGAGATTAAACTGAGCTAGTTGCCTCGCATTAGAGATATAATCTTATCAACTGAGTGTCTGTGGCTAATTAATGCATTTCATACATAAGAATATGTGTGTAATTCATCAATAGATAGATACCATTTTGTTTATATTTCTTTAATATAACATCTTTCTTTTGCTTTCTATATAACCTCCGTAGCGAGCTTTAGGTCGATGACTCTCAAGTCAGATGACCATAGGGCACCGAGTTTTAAACCCTTGCAGACTTAATCACTCGAGTTATACATGCTCGAATAGATATTTTTGTTTATTCAATGATTAGTGCAATGCACCTTTTCTTTTAGACATCAAGTTTCTAAAACTACACCCTAACTTGAAACTTTCACTCCGTTTTTATCTCATTGGTTTAAGATAATCCACACAAAAAATATCATGCACGGAACCCCTACTCATCTCAATGTTCCTTTGAAATAGCTCAACTACCTCCAAACTATTCTAAAAACTGGACATGGTTTAATACAAAAGAGGTTATTCGGGTTTATTCACTATGTTCAACTATTGTTAAGTAATGAACCAAATCACCAACCAAATATGTCAACATGAACATTGTGCAATAAAAATGTCAAGTTTAGCATAAACAAGCTTCGACTAATCTAATAGTGCACTATTTTCACCATTCACAGTTCACACCTAGGCCAATATTCACATTATGGTCGGCAAAGTTATTAAATCCACACAACCACACAAAATTCTAAATTAATGCTCTAAAATAAACAACTAAAAATTGAAAGTAACTAATAGAGAATTGCACAAAAAGATATCTTTTCACACAAACATTGTATTAACAAGATGAATGAAATATTCTCACCCCCAAACTTATATAAAACATTGTCCTCAATATTTAAATAATGACAAAATACAACTTAACCACACATAACACTAAGGATAATCTCACAAAAGATAAAGAACATTGGGTTAGGGATACTTCCCTAACCAATGTAGATATGAATTTGAAGATGATGGAGTAAAAGAAGTGTAAACCATGCATTAACTCCATGTATCATGTAAAGATGATGAATAACCAATATTATTATAAATAATAAAAACTCGAAAAAGAAATTTCTAAACTAATGCATAAAGCGAAAGAAATAAAAGGAAAGAATTGTTGGATTGCTTCCCAACAAGCGCTTGTTTATAGTCTATAGCTCGACTATATGGCGGCTGATCACGGGCACCTAAAGAAGGCTTTTGATGCCTTGTCCGTTTTTCTTCTTTTGGCATTGATCCACTTTTCATTTGATATCCACTCTCCTTCCTTGCCATTTTCAACATAATAAGACTTGTCTATTCCATCCGACTCAACTTCAACTGTGTAAATTTGTATCTCCTCGTCAGGCTTAATCACAAAATCAATTTTTGGACCATCAATAAAGTTAGAAAAATGTGAGTGGATTTCCTCCTTATTGATCACCTCATCCTCGTTTAGCTCCAGTGTAATTAAATTTTCACTCATTTTTTGCTCTTCTTCAATTGTTGAACTCTCATAGTATGGAATGATTGGTCCGCAATCTAAATACATAGGCAATGAGAAGTCGATCCCGACGACCCCTTCAAGTGGATTGTACCCCCAATGTTGAAATTCTTCCCAGTACATGCAATCTCCCAAAAGCATCTCGCTTTCATCCAACTTGACCAGTTTTTCGAAATACTTTGCAATTACCTTATCTTCTAATAGAGGAGGACCATCTCCTATAAGTTTGATGTCATCATCCCAATTGTAAGGAATAAAATCTCCAACAAGCATGTACCCTTCATCATTTTTTCCAATTGCTTGCTTTCGACACCTTAAATATTTTCTAAATCTCAAAAGTTTCGGCGTGTGTAAACTAGAGTACGAAAACAAACATTGCCTAGTACAATGCATTGCTTAGCAATTATTACAACTCGGGTATCCTCCAAACATATCTTCATAATGTATGTAGATATTATCCGTTGCAAAAGTTTCATTATCTTACCAAGTTAGAATCACACAATTATCTGAAAACGTATAGGGAGAGAGTACAAACACGAGATAGATTAATAGTAAGGGTTAGCCAAAAATGAAAGCAACAAAAAAAATAAAAGAAAATAATAAAAGAAAAGAAAAATTTGAATTAGTGTCAAGATAAATAAAATTAAACTAAATGCAATCCCCAGCAGCGGCGCCAAAAACTTATTCACGAAAATTTATTTCGAATTAAAATCACCGCAAGTGTACGATTCGTTACAAGTAATAAAGTGGACTTTTGAGTCCGAATATCGTTTCCATAAGGATTGATTAGTTTTAATTCTAATTATTTTGACTTTAACCGAAACAAATAAATGAAAGTGTTTGTGTTGATGAAATTATAAGTGAATTACTGATAAATATGCAAGTATGAATAATTAATTAACTAAATGCAAATTGGATATGAATGTGATTTGGGGTGTTTTATAATATGTGATGAATGTGCTAGGATCATAAATTCCTAAGTAATAATCTTTTTAACCCTAGTTTTACACTTTGACACACGATTGCAATATTGACAAATCAATGTTCTTAAATTATTCAACAATCTCTCTCGAGCAATGTTAAACATATTTTCATATATGATCGAACTATATTTCTATGATGGATGCACACATATGAGAATGCATGAGCTTTTATGAACACTTAAAGATTTACATAAGACATAAACGGTATATTTTTACCCGCTATCGGACCCTATGATGATTTATATATGTCAAATTTATTTTCCTTCTCTCGAATGCATGAAATAAATCAACAAACTCACACAATTATCGTGCACTATAATCATGGAGAAAATAAGATCATATAAATCATTCAAATATTTCAAAACATATTTTTGATGTGAAGAATGTAAAACTAAGAATTAAAAATCAAATTACATAGTTCATCGTTCCCTGGCACAAATTAATCTAGACTAACATGTTGGAGAGAATAAAATCAGAAAAATAGATGAATAACAACATCATCCTGATTAATCTTCAATTGAATCTTCGTGTTCTTAGAGTTGATCTTCACGCTCTTGCCTCTTTTTCTCTGAAAATCTTGATAAAAATTATCCCCCCAGTTTTGGACGGCCCTAGGGTTTTAAAAGACGCCCCAAGATTCGTTTCCACAAAAGTTCTATTGAAATAAGGAAACTAGAATTTTCTTTCTGAAATGGCCTAGGCGCTCGCCCAATACAAAATGGGGCGGTCGCCCAAGCATAATTTTTTGCTTCTGTCGATGATTTTGAAGTTGGACGGTTGCCCAACCAAAATAACTGGGCAACCTTGGTTGCCCAGACTAAATTTTCGCCATTTTTCATTTTCGTCATTTTTTTCATTCTTTCTTTCATCTTGATCATTCACATCAAATTACTTCAATTTTAGTGTTTCAACTTTACCCAAATGTTTTTTGGTCCCCAAACTTCCATCAATTTGCCAATTTATCTTTCTTTCTTTTCTAATTGCTTAGAAACATGTCCAAAACTGAAATAAGATAAAAAAAATAACCTAAGTTAAGCAAAATGCAAAAATAAAACTACACAAAAGCTTAGTAAAATGGCCCCGAATAAGTGCACAAAAATGCACTTATTAGTGCCAATTAACGAGGCACGAATTTGGTATGAGTAGCCCAATAATAGCATACATATTTGATTTTTAATTTCAGCTAAAAACTTAGAATACTTGTTCTTCACTTGCAAACCTTTTTTTAGTTGTGTTAGCATAGCCACTAACTAGTAGTTTCTACTTAGTGATCTTGATAAAATTGAAGTAGCAACATGAGCCATGGAATCTGACAGCTTGGATCCATTTTTAGTTAGATACAGGTACCAACAGTCAACATTGACAAATAACGGAACATCCACGATTTTGAATAGTTTACAAGAATTTTTAGGAGATCATATGAAAGGCAGTAAATCTAAAGTCTCCTTGGTAGGTACCCATCCTCGCACAGTTACACATCTTCCCCTTATTCTATCAAGAAAAATGTATTCAAATTAGTAAAATGTTACATTTTATAATCAAATAAAAATGAATTAAGCTAAACATTACTATCAACTATTTTTGGAAAAGCCAGTTCTCATATTCCAACTCTAATTCTTTCACTTTTTCCTCGCTCTTCAGATTTTTGATAGTTCTCTTTCTCTTCCTTTAAATTAACTGACAATGATTAAACGTTTGATGTACAACATAAGTTGCTAGCCATAATTTTGGGTTAAGTTGATTATTTTGCATTAAATGTAGCAACACATCTGTAAACTGAAATTTGGGAAGAAAACAAGATAGTCCAATTATTTTTCTTAATGCAATCCATCTTTTATGAGCCATTATTTATGTTCAAACATGACAATATATACATAAGACTACTTTTTATTGAATAGATTCTCTTCAAAAATAATGTTTTCTTGATTATTTCGGTCATTGTCTTCACATTGTAGGATAACCAACGTAAGTATCCTTCTAACGGTTCCTAAATACAAAATTTGCTGCATAGAGATCAATCATTTACCTATCATTAATCAGTAAATCGAAACGAAAATGCTTTGACATTTTTTAGCTCTTCAACTTTCTACATCACACAATTGATTTTTAATATAATGAAACTGAAAAGAAATTCTTAAGCTTCTAAATACAAATATACGTCAAAACTTCTTTTCGTTTCGAAAATCATTCAAAACAAAGCTAATGTATCTTTGAATTTTCTCAACGGCATTTCATCTTTTGGATACTTCACTCTCCTTCAGTTGTATACAACACGTCGAATTATATTCACATGCAAATGAAATATTGGCAAATCCTTTTATTTATTTTAATTTTGTTATCTCATTTCCTTTTCCGAGCTATTAGGTCCCGGGGCACTTCCTTTCCCTTGAGGTTTTGTATGGAAATAAATATAATTAATATATTAACTTAAAAATAATGGTTTAAATTAAAATTTGAAAGGTTATAATCAAATGTAGATTCAACCTTTGATTTCTTTAGTTTTGACAGGATTTTAGCTTGACAATTAATTTTTCCTTCTTTGCCAATAGTTTCTTCTCCCTGGAAACTACTTTCTCCTTTTTGGCACACGTCTTTTATATCCTGCTTATTTAGCTTTAAAATATTTATGTTTCTTGCTGCAGAATAGTAGATGTATATTTTCAAAGTGAAAGTTGAGGTTTCTCCCTACTATTTTGTTTTACATGGCATTCGAATCCTTCTCTTGAACTCAGGTGTTATTTGTGATAATTGTTATTTAGGACTGGATATTCAAGGGGCTTTGTATTTGTGTGGTTCAAGTATCATGACGAGGTTCAGGCTATTGAAAAGCTAGAGGTATGTTGGAAAAATTGAAATAGGGAGTTATGAACATATTTGAAGTTGTGTAGATTATCTTTGTGGGGTTATTTTGCTTTGGCTGTCCTGTGTAGGAAAACTCGTTGATGGGAGAGATATAATGGTTTAGTTTGACAAGTATGTGTTGGAGGAAAGAAAGGTTTACTAACTTGGTTTGGCTAATGTTGATAGGAAGGACAATACTAGGAAGTAAATAAGTAAAACGGTAATTTATATTTCTTAACTTCAAAACTAACAAACTTGACTTGACTTATTACAAAATAGATAGACTCTACCCCTTTATATAGGGTTTACATGAAACTTCTAGACCACACATTTTTCTAGAGATTTCTAATCCACATATTTTCATGAGGCTTCTAGACCACATATTTAGACTAGATATTTTCTTAGAATATTCTAGATAGAGTTTTTAGAACCACATAATCTACTTGACACATTACCACATTTATAACCACATTTTTTATTTAGATATTTACATGGATCTTTCTAGAAAATGTTTCTAGAATGTTAGATTTTGTTGGACATTTTGATCGAATTGGGCCTATGAGGAAAAATTCTTAACCCCATATTATTTACTCCAAAATCAAGTTTACTTTCCAACAATATGGGTCCAATGCTGAACGAATGTAAGTTTGATTGAGAAATTTCTAGAAAATTTATGTGGTGATCATGTACGTCAAGTTTTGGCATGTTGAATGCTTTGTCTTTATTCAACCTACATAGAACAATAGTCTTGACTTCTGCAATTTAATTGCTGTTGACTGAAGTATATTACTTGTTTTGTTTTGTTTGAGGTTTAAATAACGATATAATGTTTTTATTTATAAACTGCAATTTATCCTTTCTAGATTTTGTTCATAAAATTGTTTATTGGATGTCGAGTCATGTACAACCGTGTGTAACTTAAGTCCTTGAAACCTCCGAACTATTCATCAAACATGATTTATAATTTATAGTCAATTCATTTGATGTTCTTGTGTGTATGTCTTTGCTGATGCTAACAACTTCAAGAAGCTTCTTCACCCTTTACAAGAGATTGCTCAGAAGTTCAAACAAAAGGTCGCTCAAACATGACCATGGTACTTCTGAAATGAGTCTAATATTTTGTTATTGTATTAATCTCTTTTGCTTGCTACTGTTTTGGACGATAGTGTGTATATATGTTGATATTAGAGAGGAAAACATTGCAAAGCCATCCCTCACTTTATTTGGTCTAGAAGAGTTGGATGATATTGTAGTAAGTGCACTTCAAGTTGGATTAGGAAAAAGGCTTCGAACATTTAAGTTTGGACTTTTGATTTCTACCTTTTCTGTTGCCTTTGTTTGTGTTTTTATAGATTTCCTTTGTGTTTTTATAGATTTCAAATTGATTTCTATCTTTGTTCGATTCAATCACTACTGACTATTCTACTACTTAATTCTTAAATTCAAATATTCAATAACTAACACAATTACGCAAACTAACAGCAACTACTCTACTTAATTCTTAAATTCAAATATTCAAGAACAAGTAAACATGCATTATGCATAAACCATGTTGGAAATTAAGTTTTAATTAGTTGAGCTTGAGAATTGGGAACTTAGGTTTTGGATTGGATTTGAGCTATTGATTTATTTAAATAACTATTATATCCTTTGTTTAAATCTAATATTTTTGTATTGTTGAATTTTAAAATGTAAGTTATTTACTCAATATTTATTAACGGAAAAAAATAAAAAATTTCAAAGTTTTGGGGCGAGTCAAAATCTTAGGGGGGCGAAACTGAAAAATACATTACAAATTAACTAGGAATAGTGTACCGTGGACAATGTTGGGGGGGTGGTCGCCCCCTCCCCCCCAGCTCCATCTCTGATTGCAATAGCGGTGTCAAATATCTGTTTGAGTTAGATCATACTCCAAGACACATAGAGGTAACGAATAATCTCATTTCTGTTTGTCTTTCATTGATAATTAGTGATTTTTTGATTGATTTCTCTAGAACTAATGCTTCGTGTAACTTTAGTTTTAAGCATATGTTTATAAGTCTTCATTACTTGCAAATACCAACAGTCACTTTAAATTACAAACATTTATTTAATAATTCATAAACCTTCATTACTGATAGATGCCAATAGTTACTTTAATTTACAAACATTTATTTAATAATTCATAATTCTAGGGCACAATCCAAAGAAGTTTTGCTCAACTCTAGTGGATTTGTGTAACGACCCAAATTTTATAATTTGAATCGCTACCAATTTTTTTTTTCGACAATGTAAGTATATGAAATTAATGAGTACATTTTAATTAATAGAGGAAATTCATAACCAAATAAAATATATTCCAAATAAATATTAAAAGACATGTATGTCGTATTTATTAGATAAATAATAAAATGTTAATTCGACCAATAAAGCATAACACCTATTTAAATTTATAACCCAATAAAACATGTCATAAATTTCTAAATAAAAATCCTTATGAAATAAACTAAGAATTTGTCGAAATTAAAAATGTCTTGTTACATCGGATTATTTTATTGAGTCCAATAAATCCTAGCACAACGATTGTACCTTATCGCATGCCAACCAACGGCTCATTCTAACAAGAGAGAAAAAAAGGTGAAGTATATGAGAATATTCAACATGAAGAAATAAATTAAACGGGACAAACCATTTGCTCCGCATAATCCTACCTTGATTGATAAGTTGGAAAAAAAGCAAGAAATTCACGTTCCTATTGCCCTTTCTATATGCCTGTTCCACCCCGTAAAAAAATATCATTTATTTTTTATTCCCAACTTGGAGCACTTGTTTAAGAAAGACAGCAATCATTCCTGTGTAACCATAATTAATTTTTCTATTACACGTATTTTCCATATAATTGGTTTAAGTTACTCACACAAGCCTGTCAAGCATTTGAAATTAAAAGGCAATTGATTAAATCTAATAAAAACAATTGCCTCTTTTGGTGGCACAAATCAAGATGTGCCGTGTACTATACCAGGAAAGTGTTCAGAAAAAAGGTAGTGTGACCCAAAAAATCATAACCAACAAAAAAAAAATATTTCTCTATTTCAGCTAGTACACGTGGCTAGATTGGAGGGATTTTAAACCCATATTAATTTAATTAATAAAAATTAAGATAATATCTTTCAACCTCAATAGTGTGAGCATAACTTATTCGAAATAATTATTTCTTGAGTTCAAGGTGTATTATCTAATACGAGCTACAAAATGAACCCAAAAAATTGCAAACTAATTTTATCTCTATTAAGATTTAATTATTTGACCCAAAAAATAAGAGTTTAAAACGCATTTCTCTATAGTTCTTCAGCTATATATAGCATTGAAAACAATTAATTCTATTTTATAGAATTCTCAAGGATTTACAATCTCTCCTTCTTAATATATTTTCGTCCTTGAAAATTACCTTGGCTAATCGAACAGTTTTGGATACTTGGTTTTCATCTCTTCTTTCTTCTCCCAAGTTGACATGACAAGTCCATAATTTCGTCATTGGACCTTGACCAGTGGAACTTCTCTGTTTCTGAGTTGATGCACTTTCTATCCAAAATCATCGTCGAGATTTCTTCATATGATAAGTCTCTTCGTACCTCTGATGTTTGATAACCCACCACATAATTAGGATCATGAACATATTTTCTGAGCATCAAAACATGGAACACGTTATGCACTGCCGTGAGTTCAGTTGGTAAGGTAAGTTGATAAGTCACCACACCAATCCTTTCAAGAATTTCAAAAGGTCCAATAAATCATGGTCTCAACTTTTCATTTTTATCAAATCCCAATACGTCCTTTATTGGTGTTACTTTCAGAAAAACTTTGTCACCCATTTGAAATTCCAAATCCTTTTTTCTACCTCACCGTAACTTTTTTTGTCGAATTTGTGTTGTTTTTATTATTGTTCTAATCTTATCGACCTTTCAATAGTTTCAAGACCCAAATTCTATTCTTTTCAATCTTATCCTATTGGATAGGGGATTTGCACTTCATACCATAAAGAGCCTCATATGGGGTCATGCCTATAGTAGCATGGAAGCTATTGTTGTAAGCAAACTCCACTAATGGCATATGTGTCTCCCAACTACCGTCAAGATCTAAAACATATGCCCTCAACATATCTTCAAGAGTTTGAATAGTTCTTTTTTATTGTCCATCCGTCTGTGGAAGATAAGGAGTGCTAAATTCCAATTTCGTCCCCACAGCCCCTTGTAAGCTTCTCCAAAACTTTAATGCGCACTTCGAGGTCTCTATAGGAAACAATGGTGACAAGAATTCGATGCAATCCGACTATCTCTCTGATGTATAACTGTGCGAATTGTTCTATGTTGAAATTTACTTTGATTGGCAAAAAATGAGCTGACTTTGATGAACGATCAACAACTACCCAAATAACATTGTGACCTTTTGCTGACTCGAAAAGCCTACCACAAAGTCCATCGCTATATGCTCTCATTTCCATTCTGGAATGTCCAAGGTTTCAGTAGTGCTGATGGCCATTGATACTCTGCCTTGACCTATTGATAGACGATACATTTCCCCACGAATAGACCAATTGATGTGCAACGCATAGGGTTGAATGAGCCTCTTCCAATATTTCATTTCTTATACTTTCACCCTTAGGTACACACAACCTTCTTCTAAAAGTCAGTGCGTTATCTGGAGATACTTCAAATTCTATACGTTTGTTTGAACCAACCTTAGCTTTAATCTTCTATAAACAAGTGCTTCTTTGATTCGATCTAGAAGAGTAGGTTGAATCATAAACACGTTTTTTCTCTCTATAGTCTGAATTGGCGGTACAATGACTTCCAGACTCAGTTTCTCAAAGTCCTTTATCAATTTTTCCTACATCATGGGTAAAACTACTAACTGCGATCTTGTCTTCCTACTTAAGGCATCTATGACTACGTTAGCCCTACCCGAATGTTAAAGAATTATATAGTCGTAATCTTTCGCTAACTTTAACCATTACCTCCGTTTCATATTCAGTTCTTTTTGTGTGAAGAAGTATTTGAGATTTTTGTCGTCCATGTAGATTTCACACTTCCATCCATATAGATAGAGATGCCATATCTTTAAGGTGTGAACTACTATTGCAAGCTCCATATCGTGCATTGGATAGTTCCGTTCATACTGATTCAATTGTCTCGAGTATATCACATTTCCATATTGCATCGGAACACAGCCTAAACCCTACTTAGAGGCATCGTTATCTATTATGAACCCCTTTAATCATTCAGGTATCGTCAATATAGGAGTCGAAACTAATCTTTGCTTGACTTATTGAAAAAAAAAATTCACATTTTTTTGTCCACTTAAATTTGACACCCTCTCTAGTCAGCTGAGTTATTGGACCTCCTATTTTTTTAGAAGCTCTTAATAAATCTCCGATAATAGCCGGCCAACCCTAAGAAACTGCGAATTTCACCTATACTGGTCGAACTAGACAAATTAGTAACTGCTTCCAGTAATCACATGACAAAAGAAACCTACTCGATCGAGCCAAAATTCACATTTCTTGAATTTGGCATATAATGTTTCCTTTCTCAAAGTTTCAAGTACTACTCGGAGTTGTTCTTCATGCTGCTTCTTATCTTTACAGTACATAGGTATGTCGTCAATAAATACTATGACAAACTGGTCTAAATACTAATGGAACCGGTTCATGAGATCCATAATTATAGCTAGAGAGTTAGTTAGACTAAAAGGCATGATAGTGAATTCATAATGACTTATCGAGTCCTAAATGCAGTTTTCAGTATATCGCTTACCCTAACCTTCAGCTCGTGATACCCTCACCTCAAGTCAATCTTCGAAAAACACTATTGTACATCCTCATACTTTCATCAATCTTCTTCACAAAAAGTATTGGAGCGCCCCAATGAGATGCACTCGGTTAAATGAAACCCTTTTCCAACAACTCTTCCAACTGTATCATCAATTCTTGAAGTTCTTTTGGTTCCATTCGGTACAAGACCTTAGATACCGGTGCTTGATAACCAAGTCAATTGTAAATTCCACTTGCCTATCTTGTGGAATGCCTGGTAGATCTTTTGGAAATATGTCTGCAAAATCTCGCACAACGCTATCATCATTAATGGTTGTTTCTGTATGCTTGGAACCGATGATATTAACTAAAAATCCCTGGCATGACTCATTTCTCAGCATCTTCTCGACTTGTAAAATCGATACATTGCAAGGTAGAGACTTGAACTTTGCTCTGAAGAAACGGAACTCTTCATTTCCCAGTTTATAAAATAACATTTTTTCTCGTGACATAGAATGATCGCATGATTGAGCCCTAACCAGTCCATACCTAAAATAACGTCGAACTTTCATCTCCAAAAGGTATAAGTCCGCGTGTAGTATTTTCCCGGCAACTTCTAACTTTATAGCCTTAGTCATCTGATTTGTGTAAAGAGTTCTTCTTGAAGGAATGCTACCTATAATTCATTATTCTCTTTCACACATGCAAAGTTAGATCTAGCGACAAAGGATGCAGAGATAAAAGCATTTATAGTCCTCGAGTAAAAAAGTACGTAATATATACATTAAATAATAATAGAATACTTGCTCATATTCGGATCCTGCTCCGTCTCATGCTGATTTGGTGTAAAAACTCGGGTCTTCCCTTTCTTGTTCTTGTCTTGATCGTCATCATTTTTCTTTGGAGGCTCTGAATAGTTTAAAGCAATGTGTCGGGCTTACCACACCGAAAACACATGTTCTTTCCAAATAAGTATCCACCCATGTGAATTTTATTACACTTAAGACACGATGTAATATTTCCTCTCATCCCATCAATATTAACCATTGTGCTTGGTCTTTTATTCTGCCAATTACGTTTGTCATTGCTATGATTGTTCCACTTTCTTTTTCCCAACGTCTACTTGCCCTGTTGGGCATACTGCTCAAATATAGTTCTCTAATATGAAATAGCATGAGCCCTCTCCAACATTCACAATATGAAGCGAAATGATGAGACATAATAATCATGTCGATCTCCGGGCATAGTCCATTTTCGAACATCTTGATATTCTTTATCGTAATGAGTAATTTGAGGGGGAAATGGACCCCAAATTTATTTTATATATGTGCAGTAGAGATATTATGTTGTATTACAGGTTGGTTTAGTCCATATTATAGAGAAGATGCTATCGAAATTTTAACAAATTGTATGCGACATCTTTCAAGGCAATTTGTAAGCCCTCACATATTTGGGATTGATGCATATTTTCGACACAGTTTGTAAGTCCTCACTTATTGGAGCTGTTCATATTTCTGAAACAATATTTTTTTGAAGTTTGGAGTTTTGGTTTTTAGAATTTATATTTGTATTTATTAAATTTTTTATAATAAAAATTATTTTTAAAATATTTAAACGTTTATTTCCTATATTTTGAGTGTTCTTAGAGTCTTCACCACAAATCTATAAAACATAAAAATGACGAAATTTATGTTATAAGTTTAAACTTATTTTCGATTATACTAGATTAAATAAATTTTGAGTGTTTTGTTTCCGTAGACAATCACCAGATGTACAGTGATATTCTTTCAACTGTACAACACATCTGCATAGGCATAACATGATGATTATGTTGTTTCTGTGGATATATTCTTTCAGTTTCTTAATGAGAGTGTTCGTAGTTCCATACCTTTGCATTCCCAAAAAAGTGTCATCTTGTAGGCCACTTCAAAATCGACCAACTAAGAAGGTACATCGAAGCATTAAGTCAAGAAACTTTTCAACGAAATTCAATCCTTGTTGGAGTCCACTGCCTTATTTGAAATTAAAAGGTCCATCTCCACCTAGGTCTCTTTTCTCATCTTCAGTGAGCAAGGGCAGACCCAACACCCGACTAGGGGGGGGGCCGCCTATGTTGGATCCGCCAAAGACTTCAATTTCGCCGACCGTCACTACTAAAGAAAAGAAAAAACAGAGAACATAGAAGCCGGGGAGGAAGAAGAACATGTTCAAGCCTTTTTTTTAGATTTGCCCATTTGTTTTGGGTGAGAGAGTTGGGCCTTTTTTTTAAATGAGGCCCAATTAAATTGAATAAATTTCATCATCATCAGCATTTGTGCAGCCGCACGAAAGCACCTTATCGGCCAAAAATCAGGTTTCAAATTTGCGGAGTAGAGATTTCCATCTTCTTCTTGGTCAGAGGGTAATTTGAGGAAATTGGAGCTTGATCGGACAGTGGGTAGGAAATGGGTGGTTAAAATAACGATTAAGATGAAAATTTGGTACGACGGTGAGGGTTTTCTGATGAACAGAAGCATTGGAGAGAAGGATTTGCGAGTTGCGGATTTGAACACTAAGTTCCCATACATATTGAAGGTTGTTGCATTCCTTTGCAATGGGAAGAAATGACTTTGCTAGAGAAATTTGATCATTAAGTTGCCTTGTAGAGTTGGGACTTATCATTTCTTCGGAGAATTAAGGCCGTCAATGATTCTGTCATGTCTGTAGGATCTCTGCAAAATATATAAATAGACACATAAGTTCTCGATTCGCACTAAAAAGGTTAGAAAGACATGATATGCAAATTGAGCACTTCATCAATCAAATGTACAAAGTAACAAATGGTGGTCTTGAAGAAGTTCCAAATGAATATTTCATCTAACTAAAGACCATAGATCTGGTATCATAAAGCAACCTACATTCTCAACCCTTTCGTTGACGTCTGCTCGAGCTGAAGTTGTGTGCTGGGTCTACCTCTGTCGGCGAGCCTCGTTGTATACCGAATAGTATCCACATGGGCAGTGGCTATACAGGGTCCACTAAGTTAAAGCAGATCTCAACTATTAAAGCTGAGTGGATGTTTTATACGTTTTATATACAAAAGTACATCATCTATGTGTCGATGATAATGATCAATGTACTTCTATCTTGAAATTTGATTTTGATAGTAATGATCGATGTAATTGGTATCTTGAAATTTGACTATGTGAAATTATACTAGAAATACGTGTATAAGTTTTTTCAAAAATGTTTACATACATCTCATTTCAATTTCACACATGACCACATATGCTCCACCCTCTTGTTATGCACTATATGGGAGCAATTTTATGATTCTGAGATGGGTGATACAATTAACATAGTGCTTGATTCCGTCGTGAAATCTTGGTAAGGATCAACCTTGGCTTGAGATTGAATTCAACTTGTTATGGCCAATCAACTTTGTCATATGGGACACTGTTGTTATTGTTGCATGTTTTATATAACGTAATTATATTGCAAGTGTACGGTGTCAAGTCTTGTAATATAAGATTAAGTAAGGATGTCGAACTTACACGGATTGAGATTCAATTTCTACGGAGTACTATAATTATTTTAGCCTCTATTTTATTTAGAAAAACAAATTTTTGAATCAATATTTTTATATAATATTCTACAGATAGATGTGATGGCAAATTCGCTAAATCAATGTAAGTTATACGAGAGATTTATCAAAGTGAGAAAAATTAGGGAATGATTTCACCGTACTATCAACAATGTTTCTCAAATTTTACTATCGATTTTTCTTAAGTTTATAAGCAAGAACTCTAAATTAATTTTATTCTCTCTCGAGTGCTGAATAGAACTTATCTCTATATTTTAACTCAAATACCTCTATTCCGAATTAAAGTTTAGAAATTGTCAAGTACGTGATTCTTAAATGGAATAAGTATCAAAAGAATTATATTTTCTCTTAAAACCTGTAATTTCTTTGGTTGCGCTATTCTAAGATCACACTTAAATTTTCCTTTCTCGAATATTGAAATTTATAGTATCAAAATTTCAATTATTGATTAGGTAATTGAAAGCAATGCTCAAGAATCAACACAAATAAACTTAGGAAAAAACTGAATGAAATAATTATATTAAAATCCAAACATGTCTCAAGTGATGTACATCAAACCCTAGTTCTAAAATTAGTTCTTGAATAATAGAAATGACATAATCAATTCTAACATTAAGAACGTAGAGAAGAAAAGAATGAAAAACTGATTTGACGTTTGAATTCTCCTTGATGTTGTCTCTTTTTCTCTAGATCGATCTTTTGTTCTTTGCCTCTTGCATCTTCGAATTCCCCCTTTCAAAGTGGTTTCTAGGATTATATTTATAGTCTTCTCAAGTCTTGGATAAATTGGGGACGGATTAAGCCTTCAAAAGAATCCAAAAATCTTAAAATCCATTTCTCACCAAGCAGCATGCAATGCAACCCTAGTTCTAAATTGGCAGTGCAGCGTCAGATTTGTGTTTCAAATTTCTTCCGCGCCTATTCACACTCATATAACTTTGGCTCCTTTTCGTGCTCTAAACTTGTCGTTTTCACCAAGTTACCTAACATATAAAACAATATGAGCACAAACATCAAACACACTAAATTACTCAAAAGATAACCAAAATATCAAGTTTAAGTGACATAAAAAATAATGAGTGAAACTCACTCATCAATTATCTTGATTATTTGTTAATCATTATTAGTTACTGAGATCTCGGTTACAATCTTGTTATGTATACTTTAAATTGTCGTGTATACTGAATTTGCTGCTTAGCTGAAAGTGCAATGCACACAAGTGCACCATATTTTGCTCACTAAACAAGTGTGTGTCCATTCCACGAATCGCAATATTTCAGGAACCAAGATTGTAAGAGAGTTGGTGAGGTGCTTAGATGATGGGACATATGATGTTGGGTTTGTGATCCCCTATGAGTTATGAACTCATCGACAAGTAACAGTTTTTTTTTTTTTTTTTTCGAATGTCATATGTTTATAATGGCTATATCATATTAATAAAGTCTTAGAAAAGAATACATTAAGAAGATATTATTTTTAGACAACGATTTTCACTTCATATTTTATTATCCTTAGCCGACACGTGGAAAACTTGAGATATTTTAATGTTGTGCCAAATTAATTGTATTGCTTATTCAAACGTAGACATCTTCTATGTTCGAGAGCTTTCGAAAGAAAAAGTTTTCGAGTGCTTCTCAAATTTATAAGGTTGCACATTTATACAAGCTTTATTAAATAATTATGAAAATCATAATTTGCATTATCTCGAATTTTCAAGATGCGACGTCTCGCTTTAGCACGGTATTTAGATCTACTTTACATCACTATTAAATAATTATGAAAATCATACTTTAGATATACTTTACATCACTATTGGAAATGCTCTTACTCTGAAATATTTTGCTGGTTTTTCATTGTTGGAAAACAGTTAAAAGTTTAAGGGGCCATTCTCTTTGCCGTTTTCAAATCATTTTCTGGTTTTCAATTTTCAAAAACAGTGAAAACGTGTTTTGGAAAATGAAAAAAAAAATTGCAAATGAAACACAAAATGTCCAAAACCACGTTTTGGAAAATTTGAAGCCAAAACAGGGTATTTTTACAAAACACGGGAAACAACTTCCAGAAACCCACAATCCACAAACTCATTTCTCTCTACCGTTTCCCGTCTCCTGTATCACTATGTTCTTTATCATTTCCATCTCCCAAACCCAAAATCCAAAACTTCCACTAGTTTTCCATCGGCGATCTCAGGTATCCACAATCCATTTATTTTCCATTTCTTTGCCCGCTATTCTACATATGGGTTATTGTCGAAAAAATGCAAGCTTTCGAGTGTAAAAACAATGGGTAAGAGAGGAAAAATGCAAGCTTTAAGATTGTGGGTGTGCAGGAGGCGGAAAATGAGATGATTTAGAAGAAGAAAAGTGGGCTTAGGCTTAAGGTTGAGATTGAGAATTCCTCGTTGACAGTATTATGTTATTGAGTCTGAGTTTTTATGAGAAGGTTATTAATGTATTAATAATACTTTTCTTTTGAAGTCTGATAATGTTTTCTCAAAAGTAAATGAAGAATGTGAGTTATTAAGTATGCTTATCATGGAAAGTTTGATTGTGAAATTACTTTGTCAAGAGCGTGTATGTTCTACCTTCTTATAATTAATCTTGGGAGATGATGAATATAATTTTTCAAGATATACCGGAGTCAGGTCAAGATCAAGAAGTCATACATTTTGATGCTAGTCAAACAGCTCAAATGAGACAAGTCAGGGATCAAATTGCTACATACATGTGGAATGACTACTCAAGACGTCGTACATAACTCCGTTGATTTATTTTATATTTTGTGTAGTATCTACTTGTTTTGTCATGACACGTAAACTTTTAATTGTATCGATTGAACGATTTTGCCAAATTTAATTTGGGATATATTTTTTATATCAGGAAAAACGTATTTTAAGATTTACCGACTTCAAAATGTATATGTTATTTAATACTATATTAACGTTAAACTATTATAACTTATTGAATAATCAAATTTCTTGAATAAAATATTATTAAAATAAATATAAGGTTGTGTTTTTATATCTGAAAAAAAAATATTTTAAGATTCACCGACTTCAAAATGTAAATGTTATTTAATACTATATTAACATTAAACTATTATAATTTATTGAATAATCAGATTTTTGAATAAAATATTATAAAAAATATTCTCAAAATGCCTAAGTAAATGCGTTTTCCATTTTTATGTTTTCAGAAATAGTTTTTCAGAATGACAAAAAAAACGCATTTTCAGCAATTTCAAAACAGACACTCAAAACAAAAAATACAAAATGAATTCAAAATTGAAATACGAAGAGAACATACTCTAAAGTTTTATAAGTTTGATTTCATTGAAATGAAGCGGATGCCATTGACGGACTTCGCCAGTTTTTAATGGTGGGTGCTTATGGTTATACATGTTACATAAGTAATTCAATGGAAGCTATTTATTTTGAAATTAAAACGCAAGATTAGCTAGGGCTGTCCGTGGGTCGGTTCGGTTCGATTCTGCTCGGTTCCAAAATTTTCGGGTATTTAATAAATGGATCCGTCAGGTCCAAATATAATTATGGAACCGTTCGGGTTCGGTTCCATACTATAATTAATTTTTTTAATATTTACAGTAACACTATATAAATATAACTAATAACATTTCATTCGTAACTTTTACAAATTAACGTAGCCCAATTAAAAAATATATAAATAACTAGCTGTTGAATAATATTAATTCAATACATACAAATACCAAAAAGTAGATAGTAATATTAAAATGTCGATGATCCATATTAAAAAATTGAGGCGCAAGGTTTAAAATTATGAAATGATATGATTTATTTAATTAATTTGTTAATTTATTTAGAAAAAATAAAATAATTTAATTAATTCAATAAAAAAAAAATATAGTTTCGGTTCTTATTCTGTTATTCGGTTCTTGGTCTAGATCTGAGACCTCGACTCATACCCATCGGTTCTCGATTCGGATACCCGTTCGAGTATTTAACTTATGAAAAATTGCTCGATTCGGTTCGTGACTTTTGGACACCCTTAAGATTAGCTGTGTAAAGAGGATCGTGTTACATATCTTAACGATCCCTTTAAGCACGACGCTATCTTAATTTGTGTGTTAGATATATTGAAACTTTTCATGAGTCAACATAACAATACATACAAACCAAATAGTGTCCAATACGGAACTATTATAATCAAGAAACATTAAGGGGTACATTTAATTGAGATTTTTAATAATTTTTTGGGATTTAAAAAGTTTAGGGATATTCAAACCATTGAGACTTTTATAAACTTTTAAAAAACCTCTAAAAATCGCGGTGTATTCAATTAATTTTTGTTATAGAAGTTTCTATAAATTTTGGGGTATTCAAATTTATGGTTTTAAGATATTTTTATAAAAGTCTCAATGATACTAACTTTTAAGCAGAAAGTACTTAAATAAAATTTCGAAATTTCTCTCTCATTAATCACAAGATTTTGAGAGACTTTCACCTAAAAAAATAAAAATTAATATGTATTTTTTTTCAATATTTCTCTTTCTTTTTCCCTTCTATGAACATTACAGTTATGATTAAATTTTTTTTCCATTGATTATATTAGTTTCTATTTTTCTTTATTTCTCTTATTGTTTGTTTATATTTTCTATGAAAGAATTAAATTGTAATCTTATAACTTTTTTTTGTTGTTTTCATTCATTTTTTACTGAAAAATATTTATTTTTAATTAAATTATAAAATTTATATTAATGGCGTGTTTGAGCTACATTATTTTGGAAGAATGTATTCTGAAATAGTAGATTGATTGAGAATGTGTGGTTGAAAATGAGTAAAAGAATGAAAATGAAAATTTTAATGTATACCAAACGGGGGCTAAATTAAATTATAAAATTTTATAATTAAATTTAAATATATGTTTTTTATTTATTTTTTAAAGGTATAATATATTAATAATACTAAATATTAAATTTATTTTTTATACATATAATTATTATTATTTATTTAATTAAGGTCTTAATTTTTTATTCTTTTTAAAATATTTTTTTATTATACGAGGAGAAGGGGAAATTGTGAGAAGCATCAACTCGTATGTGATAATTTCATAATATTGTACTAGATCCACGTAAATTCTATCTCAAATGAAAGTTTTCAAAAGTTTAAAATGAAATTCTATAAAAGTCTATAAAAGACTTCCACTAATTTCATAAAAATCTCTAAAAAAATCCATGAAATCCACATAAATCATCACTTAAAAAAAACTCATCAAAGTTTTCAAAAATCTCAATTGAATACCCCTCCTAAAAAAAATGCCCGGAAAATTAGCTCCAATAAAAGAGGTTTGTAATCAAATGAATCTGACTGTATATACGACTACGTACATAACAAGACGCTCCATTTCTGAATATTGCCTGGTTCCTGGAAATATAATGAATTTCACAATGGAAGCAATCACGTGTTCAAACAAGACATTTAATCGACCACCTTCCTAATATGACAAAGATTTGTGCCTCTTACTAAAATTATATATCTTTCTATATATAAAAAGTGGCTATTAAACGGAATATGTTGGTTTAACGGAAAAACTAACGGAATTTCTTGATTTAACGAAAAAACTAACGGAATTTCTTGTTTTAACAGAAATTTTTTTTTCCCCACCCCTTACTTTCAAAATTATAATTAAATAATAATAATAATAAATTAGTTTTTGATAATTCCTTCAAACTAAAATATCTTGGAGCTAACTTATCCGAATCGATTTTTTCTCGAATCTGATTTATGTATCTAATTACGATTTATCTAACGAGACAAATATTCATATATTTACGATAACTCCATCAATATCTAAATATTTGACACAAATAAAATATAATTTGATAAATGTATCATTTAGTCCCTAATTAACTTTCAAAATATTAAAATATAATATATAAAAATTGAATTATATTTTATAAGAATTTTCGGGGTATTACATTCTCACCCCCTTAAAATATTTTCGTAATACATATATTACCCGTCACTTACCAATACTAAGTTTAATACGTGATATACATATATTATTGTAATACATATCATACTTTAGCGATAAAATGAATTGCATTATTAGTTAAAAAAGAGTAAAGACTCAAGTCATGCAAAAAGTTTAAGCATCCGTTTGTTTTTCATTAAAAACTCATAAAAATGAAAAATATGACCGTTATCTATCACATCAATCTATCAATTTTGAATTTCTATCTCTTGTGTGGGGTCCAATAAAGGCTATATTTTTCATCCTCATTCTACATTAATGAGAATCAAAGGGAGCCTAAGTAAACTCATATTCTTACCCCTTAACACACCTTGAGTTTTCTGTTTGTGATTTTGGGTTGGAGATGACATAGAGAAACACTTTATTTAATTATTTATCAATTGCATAAACATTACATCATTAATTATTTAATTAACGAAAAAAATTACATTTTTATTAATAACAAATTAATTCTTAAACAAAACTATTAAATATAAACTAAGCAAACGTGCATTGCACGTTGCTTACACCTAGTTACTTATAAAACATAGATTGAAGCAATATGTTTCTATTTTTAATCAAGAATTATAAGGTTCTTCCATAATTTAGAAACTAATGACATGTTTACCATCTTATTTGAGTAGATTTTGATAAAAATTGATAAAATTGTTAAAAGTTGTGAATTTCATGAAATATGTTGTTAAAATTAATTGTTAACTTTTACTTAAACTTTTATCAAAATCTTAACTACCCATGTTTGAAACCCATTTTTGGAAGAATGAAAATTTTGGAATACTGATTGATGTGAGAATGTGTGGTGGAAAAGTGATGAAAAGTTTTTGATTTGTGTCTAATATTATTTTATTGGAAGAATGTGTGGTTGAAATGAAGAATAAGAATGAGAATGAGAAATTAATGGGTGTCAAAATCAAAAAGGACTACATATTCAAGTGAAAAATCACTTTTGTTTTCGATCCTGTCCAGTATGACATGTCTTAATATGTTCTCAATAACATTAAGCCATTGTCAATCTTTCATTATTTCAAAATTGTTTTTTCTAAGTACTTATTTTCAACAACACATTTATATAATAAAATATTATTCACGTAAATTCAAAAAAAAAAAACATTTTTCTCATTCTTATTTTCAACACATTTTTCAATGAAATAATATTGCACGTAAACTCAAAATTTTTCTTTATTTTTAAGTCACACATTCTCCACCAAAAAAAAAAAAAAAAATCACTATTCTAAAATCACATTTTTTCCCCAAGATTTAATTTTAATGGAACCCAAACCAGGGCTAAAGTTTAAAAAATTTTATTTTGGGAAATCTTTCAATTGAATGCTATACTATCTAAAACACTTAATTCCAAATGAATACAAATACAATTCAGTGATTTTGTAAAGGTATTTGAGTTTTGCTTTTGTTCTATGTACAATGCTACGGATTTTTGTGAATGTAACCTGATTCACGTCTTTATGCACAGTTTTAGCATCTTTTTTATTTTTGGAAGTATACATTTGAATATTGCAAGAAAATCGTCGAGGTGCCCTCCCACCTAGTTCTATTCTACCAAAGAAAAATTGGCCATGCTAACTCAAATTGCATTTTTTTTTTTTTCCTTTTGTTTCGTACACAACTACAACTATAGATTATTACTCTAATCACTCTCTCGATTTTAGATCATTGCAATTTGAAAGACCATAAAACTTGTACACGTAAACTCGTATAAAGATAAACAAATAACAAATTAAGTAATATACAAAATAAATGTGGAGTCGATAAAGTGAACCCCTTTCATTTTATTCTCATCTTCTAGTTTCATATGAATTCAAAAAAAAATTCAGAACCCAGAATCCAAATTTCGAAGTCTTGAATCTTTCTTTCTAAATGGTCAAAATTGGATAACTAGAGCACTTTTGGATTACTGTAAATGTCAATAAATAAGGATAGAATGGTAAATTCAGACACGTCTTTCCATCTTCACCAGTTTCCCACATTACGTCCGAAAGGGCAACCTGTCCTCCTCCATCTAAAAACTAATAGAATCTTGAAAATGAAACACAAAAATGTTATGCCCCTGAATCTGTATATATAGCTGACAGTATATTCATTTCAATTCTCAAAATCCAATATGGCGTCCCTGAAAATAACCAAGAAACACCATACGCACCTCAACAACCCTTTTCCTTCAAACCCGAAAACTCTCCCTTGTATTCATGGAAATCTTCTATTCGATTCTCAGTCAGTCCCTTCAGGACAGATCTATGACATTGGAAAGGATTTTCAGTTGAATTGGTCATCCAAAAATGGCGGGTCTCTATGTATATTCCATAAGTCTCAGCCTTCAAGATCTATGTGGTCAACCGTCCCAGGACGATCCTTTGTTTCTGCAGCAGTGGCTGAAACGGAGATTGAAGAGAGTAGAGGATCATTTGTTATCAAAGACAGAGATATCCACTTGATATGCAATCATCAAACTATTGATAATATTAGGACCATTGATCCATCTGATATCGTTTTACATGCAAATAATCAAGATTTTACCTCTTTTAGCAATGTAATGGATCCAGAAAGACAAGACAAAGGAATACAGTTACCTGCTCTTCTGATTACTGGGAAGATCTTCTGTGTGAAGAAATGGAAAAACAGTGTACAAAGTTCTGAATCAATAGAAAAACAGCCGTCCACTTATGCTAAGTACTGGATGCTGTTTGATCAGAAAAACAACAATCAAATTGGATTCCAAGTGAAACTAGCAAAACCAAAAATGGAACATCGGCAAAAGCTTTCCCCAAGAACTTATAGTTACAGAGCCTTTGCTTCAAAATTTGGTCGAATTCGGAGACTTCGAGTTGGATGTAGTAGATATTTTTCGAGGAAGAGAGGAATTATAACAGTTTCACCAGCAGAAGAGGAAAATGTAGTAATGAAAAATGAAGGTGTTACTGATTTTAATAGGATCTGCATTACGTATGCTAGTGAAAAAAGCGAAAAATTCTATGGTTTTGGTGAGCAGTTCTCTCATATGGACTTCAAGGGGAAGAAGGTGCCAATATTTGTTCAAGAGCAAGGCATAGGGAGAGGTGATCAACCTATCACATTTGCAGCGAATTTGGTTAGCTACAGGTAAACTATATATAAAATATCTTTAATAGTTTAAGATCAAATGAATCACCATTTTAACATGAGCTTTTGTCTAAATGCAGGGCAGGGGGTGATGAAAGTACAACTTATGCTCCTTCACCTTTTTATATGACATCCAAAATGAGGTCACTTTACCTTGAAGGATACAACTATTCAGTGTTTGATCTAACAAAAGATGACAGCATCCAGATACAGGTATCTCATCAATACATTGTACGGTCATCATGAATAGCAGTTGGTGTTCAGGATTATAAGCATAATACAAAACTCCACGATAGCTACCTTAATATGTCTATTAATATGGTATGATCCCTGGAGGTATTAAGAGTATGTGTAGATCAAAACCTTGCATGACTAAGAATAAAGATACTCCTGCACTCCATTAATCTAATTTTCAAAGTCTGTACAAATGAGGAAAACATGAAACAGAACACGAGTCTCTGAAACTGCACCTTTCCCCAGAGAAGGGAAGTATTTCCTGTATGTTGAGCTTCCATTCAGATAAGGTTTACTCAAGAACCAAAATTTTCACTCTCATTATCTGCAACTATTGGAAATTCTTGTAGATACATGGAGATTTGGTTGAAGGTAGAATACTGCATGGGAACTCACCTACTGAGCTTATCGAACACTTCACAGAAACCATTGGGAGACCTCAAAAACTTCCTGATTGGATAATATCAGGTGCTGTGGTGGGATTGCAAGGTGGCACTGAAACAGTACGTCATATGTGGAAGGAGCTGCAGGCTCAAGATACTCCAGTATCGGCATTTTGGTTGCAGGTTGAACAATAACCTATGAGTTAATACAGAAGGGGAATTATTTCATTAAGATGTCTTTCATATACTGGAACCAAGAATCTATATATTTACAATATGTCAATTTTTCATTCTATTTTTACCTTGAAGTTGGGGGATGAAATATGATCATGAATATTGGAAAATGATCAATGGATCATGGTTAAAAAATCTCATCCTATGCCCATTATGCAGGACTGGGTAGGGCAGAGGAAGACAGTTATTGGATCACAACTTTGGTGGAACTGGGAAGTGGATTCAAATAGGTATTCAGGATGGCGACAATTAATCAAAGATCTAGGTGCACGGGATATTAAAGTGATGACATATTGCAATCCTTGTTTAGCTCTGGTATGCAACTCTATCATTACCAATTTTAATTAATAGCAGGTATAATATGTCTGATGACGGTCCTCCAACTCATTAATGCAGATGGACAAAAAGCCTAATGCAAAACGAAACCTATTTGAGGAGGCGATGAAGTTGGACATCTTAGTGAAGGAGAAAAATGGAGAGCCTTATATGGTTCCTAATACAGCTTTTGATGTTGGAATGCTGGATCTGACCCATCCGCAGACAGAAAGTTGGTTCAAACAGATTTTGCAAGAAATGGTGGATGATGGAGTTCGGGGATGGATGGCTGATTTTGGTGAAGGGCTGCCAGTTGATGCCTGCCTTTATTCAGGTTGAAGTCAAACTTATGTTGTCACCTCACTACAGTCTTTGGGTTAAAAAGAAATATAGAACACGTTGTCAACTAGAAAAAATTCAATTACATATCTCAACTCTTTTACTCTCTTCATAAATTTCTCCTGTTTGCTTCCCATAATAATGTGTACAATGCTTACATCTTCTCAAGAAAAATGCAACTATGACATACTTATAACCGAACCTCTAGTCCAACATTCAAATCCATTGTGTAATCAAGTTGATTTACAATTTCATAGGTGAAGATCCAATTACGGCCCATAATAGATACCCAGAGCTCTGGGCAAAAATAAACAGGGAATTTGTTGAAGAATGGAAAAGTAGTCTCGTGGGTAAGGAGAAGGAAGATCCAGAAGAGGCCCTGGTTTTCTTCATGAGGGCTGGTTTCAGGAATAGTCCAAAATGGGCGACCCTATTTTGGGAAGGTGATCAAATGGTAAGTTGGCAAGCTAATGATGGGATAAAGAGCGCAGTGGTAGGATTGCTCAGCAGTGGACTTTCAGGGTATGCTTTGAATCATAGTGATATTGGAGGCTACTGTTCTGTGAACTTACCATTTTTTAAGTATCAAAGGAGCGAAGAACTACTCTTGCGTTGGATGGAGCTGAATGCATTCTCTGTTGTCTTCCGGACACATGAAGTAAGTCGAGAGATTGCCCTGTAAAATGTATAAACATCTACACACATTCTAATATCATCATGCAAGGAGCTTGTTTCAGTGCATATTGTATATGCTTCTGCTCAAAGGATAAAGTGGGAATTCAACTTCAAATCTAATTGTAATTAACAAATAAATTGACATCGTGTCATCATTATACATAGTTGTACCTCTGCTTTTTTTAATTTTATTATTCTTCTCTTTTAAGTGACACGAGATTTCACAATTGTTCGCTAATTACTGACATTTTGATCAGGGAAATAAACCAACTAGCAACAGCCAGTTCTACTCCAACCACAGTACTTTATCGCACTTCGCACGCTTTGCCAAGATATACAAAGCTTGGAAGTTTTACAGGATCCAACTAGTTAAGGTAATTTCAGTGTTGATGGTAAAAACTCGACGCAATTGGAACAGAGATCTAACTATCTCTATTAATGTTTATTATACAGGAAGCCTCCGAAAAGGGCCTACCTGTTTGTCGCCATCTATTCCTCCACTATCCAGAAGATGAATACGTGCATACATTAACTTATCAGCAATTTCTAGTGGGCACAGAGATCCTAGTAGTGCCTGTTCTAGATAAAGGCAAAGAAATGGTTAGGGCCTATTTTCCAGAAGGAGAAAACTGTTCATGGAAGCATGTTTGGACAGGAAAACTATATTCCAAACAAGGTTCTGAGGCTTGGGTGGAAGCCCCAATCGGATCCCCGGCCATTTTTGTCAAAGACTCCTCTAAAATTGGAGAAACATTTCTGAAAAACCTCAGAGAATACAATGTCCTATAAAGAAGTTGCAACCGAAATGGATGCCGTAGAATGGCTTAGGTTTGTTGACAAAGAAATGTACAGTTTCTCTACATTTCTCATATTCTACCAGCCATTTGTTAATTTTTTTGTTGATAAACATCATCATGCAAATAGATAATTCATTACAATTGTTTGAATTTCACTAAATTATTATCCTCTTCTATTTGCAAATTAACCACTTCTCCAAAAACTAATAAGATATGAAAAAAATAATGTTATTAAGGGGGGAAGGTGGGGGTTGATTGGTTTAGATAACAAGGATGACAATTGAAATAAAACCACGTTTCTTGATATAATTTGTCCGATAATTTTTCTAACTTTTCTGATATTTCAGAAAAGCAATGCAAAAAAAAAAAAAAGGGGCCTGGCCCCTCAGCCAATTACAATAGGTATGCACCTTGCTGAAGATTTTGGGCTAGCTATAAGTCCTAAATTTGACGGTCAATCTCTTAACGTTAGCAAGCGATTTTCATTGTTCTACTAAGTGAAACCTTAGATGAAAAGTTTTCAGAATTGTTAGATATGACTTTAAAGTGTTCAAATTAAAAACAGAAAACATCAATTTAAGATTTTGTCCAACTCTCAGGCAACAAATGTTCAAGCTTTGATTAAAAAAAATGATAATAGGATTGGGAAATTTGGGAAAGAAATTTCACTTGGTTTCAACATCAAACAAATTAACATCCATGTACTAAAACTTACCAAATAAATTAAATAACCAAATAGAAAATTTCTTGACTTGATAACTAATAATTATTTCAAGGAAAACAAAGGTATTTCTTGTGTGATTTTCTTCTCAAGAATGTATCTTCATGCATAAAAAACTAGAATCATATGCCTATAATACTACAGAACAATCATATATATTCAAATAATTCACTCAATCATATGCCAGTGGAGTTTTAATTTAGGTCAATAATAAGCAGCCCAATAATTATCAATCCCTTGGAATGAAAATCCTAAGAATGTATCTTCATGCATAAAAACCAGAATCATTGCCAATAATGCTACAGAACAATCATATATATTCGAATAATTCACCCAATCATATGCCAATGGAGTTTTAATTTAGGTCAATAATATGCAGCCCAATAATAATCAATCCATAGGAATGAAAATCCTAATACTATACTGTATTAGAAACGTCCCAAATATAATTCCAAAAACTTTTAAAAATGAAAAAAAGCAAATTGCAAATGAGTAAATATGCTGAGATAATCATATCCTTCAAGCACAAAGGACTCCAGTATAATTACTTTAAAAGAACCAACCTGGAATCAGAGATAATAATCGATGGACAATAAAAATCTGATACTTTTTTTTGGTGGCGCAGCATTGTTGTTAAGAGTTCCAAGTTTAACGGATACGAATACTTCTGTGGGATATTCCATCGACTCTCTCTCTCTCACGTCACTATTGCGGTTAATTGGCGCATTTAGTCCTCAACGTTGTTCTTCCTGTGCAAATGGTCCTCTGACGTTTTATTTATGGTGCTGAGGTCCCTAACATATCACTTTCCTGCACAATCAATCCTTCTGGATGGATTCCATCCAATTCAGAACAAGTACCATGTAAACGATTTTGCTACTATTTTGGTAAATGTGGTGGATATTCGAGCACGAACATGCTGTTCGTTTAGAGGTTGGCAACTATCGAGTTTTCTCGTGCTCTTATAATGTTCTCGCTTTAATTAACTGGTAATGACCTGCTAAATTATGTGCACTACTACAATAAAGAGGCCTACCTCAGAATATATGATAATATATCATGACATTGCTCTACTTATAGGTTAAGACTTAAGAGCTCTGGCCAAATCTCGGGTAACATCATTTAGCTTTAGCGCCTTAAAAAAATGCTAAGAAGATCGAAGAAGGCTAAGATGAGGGAACCAAACATGGCGTCGTCAAGCAAACAAGGGAATGTTGCAAATATCATAATTGTGGGAAACATGGAATCTGTACATAAGGATCGATTATGCAATTAAGTGATAGGTATGGGATCTCATCACCAAAAATGAAACATTAGGGACCAATTACACATGAGGGACAACGTTTAGGGACTAAATGCGCCAACCATTGTCCATTCAGCATTTGCACATCAAGTCTTTGCGTATGGGCACAATTTCATTTTATAGTGGACATGTTTTTTCTTTGTATCGACACCACATTTTCTTAGAAGTTACCCCATATTATAGTTGCATTATATGCTTCCAAAATCTACTTATTATCTTCACATTTACCCATTAAAGAAAGTTACATAAACTACTGAGCCCACGAATGTAAACATCAGGTACCTACGTTTAAGGATGTGTATTCAATTAAAACTTTTAATTATTTTTTGGGATTTAAAAAGTTTAGGGGTATTCAATATAGACTTTTGAAAACTCTTTAAAAGTATTGGTGTATTGAATTGAGACTTTTATAAACTTTTAAAAAAAGTCTCTAAAAATCATGGTGTATGCAATTAAAACTTTTTAAAAGTCTCTATAAATTTTATAGTATTCAAATTTTTATGATTTTTAGAGGTTTTTATAAAAGTCTCTATGGTACTAACTTTTAAATAGAAAGTACTAAAATAAAATCTCAAAATTTGTCTCTCTTTAATCACAAAATTTTGGGAGACTTTCATATAAAGAAAAAAGAAAAAAAATTTAATGTGTATTTTTTTTCAACATTTCTCTTTCTTTTTCTTTGTCTATTCGACGGTTCATAAATGTCGGGTTCAACAGTTCACGTGTTTAAATTGACTGTTTCAACAAAGCTATTCCACATATAAACGGTGTGAAGTGCCGAGAAACTTCAAAACATGTATTTGGTACATTTGAAGAAATTATTGAAAATATTAATGGTGATAAATGATAATAAATTCTCAACTACCACATGAAAACATCTTCTTATTAATAAATAACTCAATACTTCATTAAATATGGAATTTTTAAGTTTTGTACATGATATTGATATTTTTATCTTTTATAAATATCTCAAAAACCAAACAAATCAATGAATAATAGTTTAAAAAATTTCTCTCATTGCATTTGGCCATATTGTATTTAAATATTTAATAAATAGGAATCTATAAGATAAAACTATAAACAATTTGTAAATGATAACTTCTCAAAATAGATGATGAATTCAATAGTAATGTATTGTTGATGAAGAAATAAAGAAGATGGAGAAAAAGTTAGGGTTTATTAATGGGAAAAAGATGATGTGTAACCATGTTAATATTTCAAATTCTTTGATTTTATTTTTTTAAACAAAACTCATATTACTCAATATAATATGCATATAAATAATTTTTATAATATTTAAATTAAATCATCACATCACATCATTAATTACATTCAAATCAAATGCTCCTAAAATGTGTTATTATGAGTAATTTGGACATTTTCCACCAAAAAAGTGACATTTTTGCTCACAAAAAGTGAAAATGACAATTTTTTAAAGATTTTTAAATTTAAAAAGTGACATTTTTGTAAATGCAATGACAAAAATTGACATATAGTGCCATTTCCATTTTTTTTTTTTTTTTTTTTTCAAAGCCAAAATATACAAGACGAAGATTTATGTATGAACTTTTCTATTTGTACTCTTCACCAAGTATCGGGGTTTGGGAATTTAGGCATGGAAGTGCCGATAAATATAACCCAAAAAAAATAACAAAAAAACCGGGCTGTTACGTGATCATATAAACCATAAATTTTATTTTGACATTAAAAATACTAATTTCTTTGGTCAATCACACAAACTTCTAAACCCTAAAACTTTCTACCAAGCCCTAGGCACACATCTATTGGTACACGCCACTACTAATAAGATTTACAGACCAATTATCAAAAACTAGGACAATGTTAATATAATATAGATTGTCGAATCCTGAATTTATTCACCTCACTAAAAGTGAATGAGAACCATTGACGGATCCTCTGACAGAACCAACACGTCTGTTTCTTTGATCTTGTTCTTTGCCATTGCGCATCGCTGCAACTTCCTTCTCCATAGAAGCTACTTCTCTTCGCATTCTCTTGGCCTCAACTTCCATTGCCTTGTTCAATGTTTCAACCTTTTTTGCCAAAGCCTGAATGATTTCCACACCAAAAAAGCTCATCACTCAAAGGACAGAGAAAGAATCGGAGGCGATTAGATCATACAAAAAATACAACAAAGAATGCAGGAGCAAACCTCGATTGAGTCATCTTTATCTTTGAGGCTGAGATCTTTGTCATGGCAAGCTTTTTGCAGAGTTAAAACCTCCTTCTGCAGCATATCGTACAATGTTCCAGAAACGTAGTCTTCATTTTCCATTTTCAATTTTACACTGGAAGTACTCTCATCCCCGTTCTCCAGGGAAGTAATCCTTCCATTAATTTGAGTTTCTTTGATGACACTGTTTGGTTGATTATCTTTCTCCTCTACATCTGAAACCAGCTTATCACCTACTGCTGGTCCACTATCACCATCAAATGAGCTTGACAAATTCTTTGCCTGCTGTAACATTGCATAAGCACTACTTGTCCGGGATAACCCAGATTGAAAATTTGCTTTTTTAGATAGAAACCCATTGGAGGATGTCCTGGTCAAATTTTCTGCTCCTCCAAAAGACTGCCTTCTTGAGGTCCCATTGCTTACATTTCCTCCTCGTAATGACACACGGGAAGTACCATTTTGACATGCTTTAAGCCTTTCCTCTAAAACTTTAAATCGTAATAGGTATTTTTCCTAAGCAACAAATAAACAAAGAGGATATTTAGATCGGATGAACAATAGAAACAACCATTATGGGAATCAAAAATTTGTTTCCTCACCTTTAACTGTGCTTCTGACTTAGCAGCACGCTCTGCAATTGCCAGCTTTTCTTTCAGCTGGTTCATTTCTCCCTGCGAAGGTTATCCAGAAAATTGAAACGATTAGATGGTGGTTGAAACTATTGACTCTACTTCACCCATTTCTGGATTACATTTTCATCTGGAGATGTCTTGAGTCAATCTCAATCTCCATTTTCATGAAACATACACCTCTTTTGCATTAGTTTAAAGCAATTTCACTTTAAAAACAAATGATCCTAAAATCACTTCATGCCATATATTAGCTATCATATCAGGTAAACAAAACACCATTTTTGGAACTTACTAAGTCTTGGGACAGATGACTAAAATGGAATCTGTAATATGATAGATAGTTCAATTCTCGTGCTATTATTAAGTTGAAAATGTAGAAAGTAACCTAGCCAAGAAGCGATAATTTTACAATAAAGCCTTGAAGCTAAATTATCTGCAAGTAGGACCTAATGTCCAAGCGATCTATGCAATTCAATATGACATATAGGATTACAGATTAAAAGAAGATTTTTATCATAACTATAGAACAACCTAATTCTTGTTTAATAACATTTAAATTCTTCACTAGTTCATCTCGGGACAAAAACCAAAAAGATGATTCAATGTTGTTGGAGTTCCTTGACATCAGTGTGAGTTGTTTTTCAATCTAAATTATTGTAACAAGTAATAATAGAAGCTTTAAATTTCAGAGAACATTTAAAGTGAAAATGATAAAACGTGCCTGATAGAACTTTCTTTCTTCAAGCCACTGCTTTACTGGCATTACTTTGTCATTGGCATCTTTCCAATCATTTGCAACTACAACAGCAACACGATTTGCGGAAACCTTAGCCCGAGCTAGTTCACGGTCTAGAATCCTTTTCTCTTCCTGCATAAGCTTTGACATCTTAAGAAAGCTTCATCATATCAATAGGTACGGTATTAAAAACCAGAATTATCCTTGTACATTTATTTCTTGCACTTTCCGCTGGTAATCACGTACGGCATTGGCTGCAGCACCACCAGCCAAAACAGCCTCCTCGAGCTCACGAACAGTTTGAGTTATCTTTTCAACCTCAGAAACCTTTTGCCTATGCATTTTGTCCAATATTTTGTTCTCCTCCTAAATAAAATCAATTTTTGTAGCGTAAGAATCTAGAGCCGCAGCCATTAACTATTTTGCATGCTTTCATCTAAACAGGAAAAGCTCTAAAACAGGTAACCTGGCATATCTCAATCTGTTTCATCAGCTCTTGGTTTGTGTTCTGGAGATCATCAACCAAGGAAGCTTTTGCTAAAGCCATCTGAACTGAACGTTCTTCTTCCAGTAGAGCAGCCTCTTTAGATTTAGTAAGCCGATCAAGCGCTTTGTTATCATCTTGTAGCTTTGCTACCTAATGAAAATATAAGTTCATGCAAGGCGATTAATTGAAAAATTAAAATATCATTGACCCTCCACTGTAAATTTCGACTTAGCATTCAAATTGCAGAAGGAAATGTCAAGAAGTTGATAAGTACCTCCAACCTTGCCAGCTTCAACTCAGCCTCC